>PVJX010028294.1:0-24011 GCA_004027295.1 Dolichotis patagonum | reverse complement strand
GCCTGCAACCGGAATACTCCTCCAGTGTACCAACCCAGAGGACTGCCGCACCCACGTTGGCTTGGCCCACTGCCCTCGGCTACCTTCCCCACCTCTTAGACCAAGCACTACTGTGAATGATTGGCTCCTACGCTCCCTCCCAGAATTTTGAAATGCAGTGGACTGGCCATGCTGGTTTGACGGGAGACATGGTGGCCCCTTGCCCAGACACAGGACCTTGGCAGGTTCTGATCACTATGTACCCAACAATTAGGCAGACATCAACCACACAGTAGGACCCTGGGAGACACACTGCAGACAGTTATGACTATTGGGATTGAATAACCAGATATTGGCCCAGAAGGTGAAATGTCAAAATGAAAAACCAAAATACAATCCCAAACATCTAGCCCATCAGGAGCAAGAACAGGTGACAATGAAGTAGAGGACTTTAAAAGTCATACACCAGAAGTATGAAAAGATAGCAGATGAAGTAAAGAAATAAATCCATGAGGCTATAGAGGAAATCAAATTAGAAATAATGTCTTATGTAAAGACAGAAACAACAACCTTAGTAAACGATTTGCTCAACATAGCTAGAGAACAAATAGATTAAAAAATACATGAGCATGGGAAATTGATTGAAACTTTGAATGAACAATGTAGAAAACAAGCGGAATCCAAGAAACAAATTCAAAGAGATATCCAAGAAACAAAAAATTCTATTGGAACTTGGTAAAACCATTTAAATGAAGCTGAAGACAAAATTTCAGACCTTGAAGACAGGATAGTGATCATGAAGGAGTAGAACTTATAAAAACAACAAAACAGCATGATATGACAATCCAGAAGCTTCAAGATGATGCCAAGAGAAACAATGTGACACTAATAGGCATCAGTGAAAATGCAGGAAACAATGCAAAGGACATAACTAAGCTATTTACAAAAGTAGTAGCAGAAAATTTCCCAAACATGGGGAAAAAATCTGATATACAAAAAAGTGAGGCATATAGAACACCAAATACTCACACCTACATAAATCTATACTCAGACATATAATAATTAAAATCCCAAACATACAGCATAAAAACAGAACACTAAAAGCTGTTAGAGAAAAGATACAACTCACCTATCAAGGAAAACCTATTAGAATCATGGCAGACTTTTAAGCATAAACATTCAGGTTAAAATGAGCTTGGTGTAAAGTATTTCAAGCCCTAAAAGAAAACAACTTTTAACCCAGACTGATGTACCCAGCAAAACTGTCTTTCAAATTTAATTGAGAAACAAGATACTTCCATGACAAAGAACTACTGAAGAAATTCAGGTCCACCAAACCAATCTAGAAAGAGTACTGAAAGACATACTAGATAGAGATAAAAATGACCACAATCTCCAGAACAACAACAAACAGAAACCACCAGGATGGACAAGAAATGAAACAAAGGAGAAAAGCAGGAAACCAACAACAGGAACACAACATGGCAAAGTCAAGCCAGTACATATCAGTGATATCCATAAATGTAAATAGGCTCAATTCCCCTCTCAAAAGAAACAGGTTGACAGAATGGATCAAAAAACAGGACCCCACAATATGCTGTATACAAGAAACACATCTGACTCAAAAAGAAACACATAGATCAAAAGTCAAAGGATGGAAAACAGTATTCCATGCAAAACGAACCCAGAAAAAAGCAGAGGTAACTATTCCATTTGCAGACAATGTGAACTTCAAACCTAAAGTGATTAAAAGAGATAAAGAAGGTCACTACATACTTGTTAGTGGAAAAATTCAAGAGGAAGAACTAACAATTATAAATATATGTGTACCAAACTCAGGAGTACCCAACTGTGTAAGACAAATACTAATGTACATGAAAAACCAAATACACAGGAACATAATTGGAATTGGAGACACTAACACCCCACTGTCACAAAGAGATAGATCAACTAGACAAAAATTCAGCAAAGAAATAACAGACCTGAATCATACCTGTGAGCAAATGGACTTAGTGGATGTTTACAGAGTGTTCCACTCAACCACATCAGAATATATATTCTTGTCAGCAGCACATGGGACATTCTCCAAAATAGACCATATATTAACCCATAAAGCATTCTTAACTAAATGCAAGTGAAGTAAAATTATCCCATGCATAATATCTGATGACAGCACACTAAAATTGGAAATCAATGGAAAAAACCTGGAAAACCTGCATAAACACATGGAAATTAAATAATAACCCTCTGAATAACCAGCGGGTTACAGATTAAATTAAAGAAGAAATAAAACAATATCTACAATACAATGAAAATGCAGATACAAGATACTGTAACCTATGGGATGCAATGAAAGCAGTCCAATGAGGGAAATATATAGCAATAGTCACATCAAAAAATGGAATGAATGCAAATAAATAACCTAATGCTACATCTCAGGCTTCTAGAAAATGAAGAGCAAGTCAAAACCAAAGTTCATAGAAGAAAGGAAATTGTAAAGGTTAGAGCAGAAATTAATGCAATTGAAAATAAAAAAAAACAATGCAAAGAATTAATGAATCAAAAATCTGTTTTTTTGAGAGAGTAAACAAAATTAATAAACCTCTAGCCAACCTTATCAATAAAAAGAAATAAAAAACTCAAATTCATTCAATAAAGACTAAAAAGAGGAAAATTACTACAGATCCCATGGAAATTCGAAAGATCATGAACACCTACTTTGAAAATTGCTGCTTACATGGGGTGGAAAACACAGAGGAAATGGATAGATTTCTAGAAACATATGAACTACCAAAGCTCAACAACAAATATATAACAATTTTGAACAACCCAATATCAGCTACTGAAATCGAAAACGTGGTTAAAAACTTACCAACAAAGAAAATCCTGGGTCCTGATTGATTCACAGCTGAATTCTATAAGAAATTTAGAGAAGATTTAATGCCAATACTCCTTAAACTCTTCAATGAAATTGAAAGAGAAACAGTCCTACCTGAATCATTCTTGGAGGCAAGTATCATTCTGATACCAAACCAGAGAAAGACCCAACCAAAAAGGACAACTATAGACCAATCTCACTAATGAACATTGATGCAAAGATTCTCAATAAAATATTGGCAAATAGAATGCAGCAAATCATCAAGAAGATTATATACCACGATCAAGTGAGATTCATCCCAGGCATGCAGGGATGGTTCAACATACACAAATCAATAAATGTAATACACCACATCAACAGAGCCAAAAATAAAAATCACATGATCATCTTAATAGAAGCAGAAAAAGCGTTTGATAAAGTCCAACACCTTTTAATGATAAACACCCTACAGCAACTCAGAATAGATGGTATGTACCTCAACCTCATAAAGGCTATTATGGCAACCCAACAGCCAACATTATACTAAATGGACAAAAACTGAAAGCCTTCACTCTAAAATCAGGAACAAGATAAGGATGTTCACTGTCACCACTCCTAGTCAATATAGTTCTAGAAATATTAGCCATAGCAATCAGACAAGAGGGAGAAATAAAAGGAATAAAAATAGGAAAAGAGGAAGTGAAATTATCATTATTTGCAGACAACATGATACTCTACATAGAAAACCCCCAAAACTCCATTAAAAGACTACCAGAGGCAATAAACAAATTCAGCAGTGTAGCTGGATACAAAGTTAACACTCAGAAATCAATAGCATTCCTGTACACAAAAAACTCACTGAGAGAGAAATTATGGAAATATTGCCTTTTGCAATAGCATCTAAAAAAAATGAGATACTTAGGAATCAACCTAGCCAAGAATGTAAAATATCTATATGCTGAAAATCATACTACTCTAAAAAAGGAGATTGAAGAGGATAATAGAACATGGAAGGATATTTCTTGTCCTTGGTTAGGAAGAACCAACATTGTGAGAATGTCCATACTCCCAAAACTTTTATACAGATTCAGTGCAATCCCAATCAAAATAACATTAACATGCCTCAAAGATCTAGAGAAAATATTCCTAAAATTCATTTGGAAACAGAAAAAACCTAGAATAGCAAAGGTGATTCTTGGCAACAAAGGCAAGACAAGAGGCATCTCAAGTCTTGACCTGAAACTACATTACAAAGCGACAGTAATAAAATCAGCATGGTACTGGCAAAGAAACAGACTTGAGGTTCAATGGAAGAGATTAGAAGATAAAAACACTACTACAAAGACGCTCAGCCACCTGATATTTGACAATGGGGCTAACCATGTTCACTGGAAAGAAGATAGCCTCTTTAATAAATGGTGTTGGAAAATCGGTTTTGCACATGCCAAAGACTGAAAATAGACCCATACCTATCACCATGCACAAAACTAAAGTCTAAATGGATCAAAGACCTAAATATTAAAACAGAAACAGTAAATCTACTGGAGGATAAGGTAGGTAGAAATCTTGGAGACATAAGGGTAGCCAGAGAATTCATGAATAAAATGCAAACTGCATGGGAAACACTTCAAAGAATCTACAACTGGGATCTCATATTACTAAAAAGTTTCTGCACTTCAAAAGAAATCAGCAATAAAGTGAAAAGAAAACCCAGAGAATGGGAAAGAATTTAAGCCAACAATCCCTCAGACAAAGGACTTATATCCAGATATATTTACATCTAGAACATTCTTATATACAGAACATTCAAAGACCCCTCCAAAAATGGGAATCAGAGATGAACATACAGTTCTCAGATGAAGATATACAAATGGCAAATAAATATTTGAAGAAATGTTCACCATTACTGGTCATTCAAGAAATGAAAATTAAAACAGCATTTTAATTTGAGATTTCATCTCACTCTTGAAAGAATGGCCATCGTCAAGAAAATTGATAACAAATGTTGACAAGGGTGCAGGGAAAGAAGAACACTTCTCCACTGTTGGTGGGAGTGCAGACTGGTGCAATCACTGTGGAAATCAGTATGGAGATTCCTCAAAATACTAGTATTGGAGGTTCCATTAAATCCAGCTATTCCCCTCCTGGGTATATTTCCCAGAAAAATTGAAAAGGTCATGTCACAGTGATATATATGCACCCATGTTCATAGCAGCACAATTTGTGATAGCTAAATCTTGGAAACAACCAAAATGCCCATCAACTGCAGAGTGGTTGAAAAGATGTGGCATTTTTGTACAATGGAATACTCAGCTATAAAAAGGATGATCTTGAGGCCTTTATAGGTAAATGGAGGCTAGGTAAATGGAGACAACTGGAGACTATCCTCATAAGTGAAATAAACAAGACTCACATTAGCAAATATCACACTGTCTCTCTAGGGTAAAAAAAATAATAAAAACTGACAGAGTAATGGGATCCAAAACATATAATAGATATTGTAAAAGTGAAAGGGAAGGAAAGTGGCCTAAAGAATATAACGGTATATATAGTGTGTAAGACAGATGACAGCATTACTGAATTTCTGTTGGATCATTGAATGGAAGAGTTTGCATTGTCAATGTTTGAGTATCTAGCCACTTTTTGTGCTTTGATTTTGTGACTTTGGCAACTATTTTTTAAGATGACAATGTGTAATGTATCAACTAGCAATTTTATGATGTCAAATTTTTTTTCCTTTTTAAAAATTTTTTTATTTATTTATTTTATTAATTTGAAAGAGAATAAAACAAAAGGGGGCAGTACAGAGCAGATCAGAACAGGACAACATAGGCAACACAGTACTTTACATTAAGACAACTGGACATCAACAGTAGCTAACACCTTATCTCTTACTCTGCTATAGTTGAGCATAGTTTCAAATACAATAATATCAAACATAACACAATAGTATAAAGCCATGCATAGAGTGAAAGAATTACAGGGCTTTCTGAACCGAATAACAGAAAATGATCAATGGGTACTATAATATCTCATTTTCGAAAAAAACATTTTTTTGTCAAATTTTTTGAATTCTTTATTGTTCTACCTTTTTCTGTTATCTATTTTGTTTGTTTTAATTTTCTTTTCTTTCTTTCTTTGAAAAAAAAGACAACAATATGCAATATAACAACCACTGTTAAATTTCTTTCATTCTGTTTTGAAAATCTATGTTGTTATTCTTTTGAATTTGTTGTTTATCTCCCTTGCTTTTTGTTTTTCTTTTCTGACTTCTTTTTTCTTTTTTAAAATAAAATAAAGATATAACATCTTGTGGCCATTAAAACCACTTCTTAATAGGCCAGTATCTCAGAGTCTATCTTTGCTCCCAGTTATCTTTGATTATCTGCCTGTTTTTTAAAATCCACTCTACACCTATTGTTCTCTATTCTGCTTCAAAGTATAGAACTGAGTCTCTGAAAACTATGTTTTCCAAACTTTGGGGAGCTGGCTTTTTGTTAAATTCTTCCACAGTGGAAGAAGACTTAAAAATAGGAGGAACGGAGAACCTCTGGCTCTAAACGCATCAGCAGTTGCTGCAGTAGCCATGGTGATTGAAGAGGTGTGGAGTCCACACTGCTGTGACCTTCCTCCAGCAAGCCCGTTCTTCACCTTTTCCAACTCTGTGTAGAGCTCTTTGGAAGTTCCATTCTCTGCTTGTTAGAAGGTATATGTACATGGCCTGCATTACAAAGATACGAAAGTTTCTTGATTTCAGAGAAGTATCTTTTTATCCTTCTGCTCCTCCAGCCTTTTGCATATATTTTAACAAATTTTCTGTATTATATTCTCTCTTCTTGAAATAATTAATATGGTTTTTGTTTTCCTACTTATTTTCTGATTGATACTGGGCACACTAGAAGTATCCTAGGAAAAGGGATTATGAAACTAAGAATCTGATGAAACTTATCAAAATGAAGAATTCATTACTAGCACAGGGGGATAATACTGATAATCCATGGCATACATTATTTTTACAACTACTTAAGGTATTTTCTGTTGAAACCTGAAAAAGAGCACTTTAGAGCCCAATTGGACAGTAGGCAGGGCCATTACAGGGGTAATGATGGTGTAAGGATGGTGAGATGATTTAGTCAGTCTGATGGACTGCACAGTTTACCCAGTGAAAATGAATGCGGAGCTTAAAAATTCATTAAGACAGAAACTGAAAACCAAGGTTGGAATTTGTTTTATAATTTGTAAAGGAGTGTAAGTAACATCCACACATTTTCTAAGTATCTCATGTATAACTGATGGCCTTATTTGGAATGGAACATATAAACAAGATCTGGGAACCTGAGCCATTCAATTTTCTGAACATCCTTACCAATACTAGGTTTCTTCTCCCTTCTTTAATAAGGAGATGAGCATGCTTGAAGCAGGTGTTTTTAAAGACAATACATATTCTACCCAGATCTGCCCATTATGCTAATTACTTCCACACCCATAACTAGAGTCGGGGAAGAAAACCCTGGATGACAATACAAAAATTCTAACTAGGGAGCAAGCTAAGTCTCAACCAAAGAAAGCTAATTTGTAACAGCAGATATTTAGAAAACGAGTTGGAATACATTCAAGTTGTCATAGCGGGAGATTATGGAGCTCATTGGATACGTGGAGTTCCACCAGAGCAGTGTGTGTCACAGAGGACCCTGGGACCCTGGGATTCTGCATAATTATCCTGTTACTTAATTTGTTCTTAAGTATAAGAACTTGGGATAGACACCTCAGCAAATAGGAAAGCCATCACACTGGTTCCTAGATCTGTAGAACAAAGGGTTTTATTTATCTATTCACTAGAATTCCTGGGAATTTCTTTTTCTTATGACTAAGAAGACTAGATCTGTGAAAATAGTACAGAGACCAGCATTTTCACAGAAGATGAAAGCTGAAGAGGTGAGATTCCCGTCACACCCTCATTTAGCAGCTCTATTTGGGAAACGGATTACAGGGAATGATGATGGACATCACAAATCACATAGGTGGGAATTTTGGTTTACAGCTGCTGCTCCAGATGTGGTATGCTTTTTTAAGCAGATAAACACAGCCCTTGATGTTTGATGTGCATATCAATCGGTGAAGAGCATTTTTCCTCTCTATATTAACATCAAGAACCACTGGAAGAATTTGTTTCTGCTGGCCAGGAGAGGCTCATATCAACACTCTTCTCCAATGTGTGCGATGTGTTGGGCTGCCCTTTCCACAGTGAAAGACAAGCTGCCTATCATTGAAAAACAAGGCAGAGACTGATTGCTTTGAACTTTGGAAATGGTGCATACTGATCTGAATGAGTTGCTCTCACTCATTTGCTAAGCAACTGAAGCTACCAGCAGTTTTGTTCATGGTCTGAAGCAAAACAAAGCTTATGCTCAGTCCAGGTGTCAGTGCCAACTCTTTCACCCTTTAGGCATTTTGACCCAACTCATGACATGGTGCTGAAGTCTGTGACAAGAAGGATGTGAGACTAAAAATAGTGGCATGTCTGTTTTTGAGAAACACAATCTGCCACATCATTAGAAAGCTAAGTGAGCAGTAGAATTAAGCTCATAGGTCTGTTTTTAGATGTGGCTACAGGCCATTCAGAAACTGTATTCAGGTGGAAGGAACTGTGTTTAGTCTATGGATGGGATTCATGGAGGATGCAACAAAACTAAGAAGGTAGTCAAAGGTTTGCTGGGAAAGGTTAAATCCTTTCTTTGTTCTTTTTTTTTAAGCTCTAAAATATTTTTGCTTGCATCACTTATTCTCCCTATTCCCATAGAAGGGGCCCATTCTGCTCAGTTTATCAAGTCCATGGAGTATTGTGCCCAAGCATCTTTCAGTGCAGCCAGGACTCCTTCCTGCCTACTTTGAGTGGGATAATATCAAGTATCACGGGGACGATTTTTATGAGGGTGATGCAGCATGCTGTTCCTACTCTGTCGTAATTCTTTAAAAAAGCATCATTAATTACCAAGTTATTTTTGCAAAGGTAGAAAAGCAAAGGCAAAGATATATGAGGAAGTCATGTTATATACACCGAGTAAAAGCTGGTCTGGCCATCTATCCTTATTTTCTAACAGAAGTTAGAGGAGAAATGTAATAGTTTGATATATGATATACTGCACAAGTACTGACACACTAAACAAGGAAACAGAGAAGGAATGGCAATAAAAAATTGGCAAATGACATTTTAATAAATGAGTACCTCAGTAATTCCTTGACCTTGTAAAACCACACTTCTTCAGGCCTCCCTAGCTCACTTCATCACAATCTGCCCCCAGCAGCTTTTTTGTGCTGGCTCTATCACTGTCCGAGGTGTCACGCGTGGTCCCCAGGAGCTGGGGTAGACAGGACAGTGTCTCCTGTGTTTATAGATGGTTACCATATGATCTGCTTCTGTGAAAAATATCTCATTTCCCGCATTTTTACCTCTTGCTACTCTTTGGACAGGAAGTCGTCTGTCATGGGGCCTGTGAGATGCAAAGACAGTGAGGCTGTCTTCTAACCACCCCGCTGTATACACTCTCTCTGGACCTCTCCTCAGACCGTCATTCCAAATAGTCTCTTCAACTTCTCCTCCATTAGCCTGGCAGCCCTCTAAGGGGCAGAGACGGAGACAGATGGCAGAGACCAGTGTTTCCAGCCTAGTTGCTCCCACAGACTATACTGGGTGCTACCCATGGTTTAAGCCAGGGGCAGGTGGTTCTGAACCCAAGTCTAGGCTCCCCATGGGCCTCTGTTGCACACACCCCCATTCCAAAGCTTCTTTTGGTCTTTCTAGTGCTTCCTACATGTCACACCGGGTCATGGGCAGTGACGAGACGTGGTGAGACAGGCAGCGCTCACGGCCCAGAAGAAAGTCTAGGTTGTGGACTTGGGAGCTATTTTAGGAGAAAACAAAAAACAGTCAGAAAGAGTCAAGTTGGTGATGTGGTTGTCAGAAAACGTAGCTTTAAAACAAGGTTAGGTACCTAAATACCAGCCCAATATTAGTTTCCATTGTCTTCCATACCCCATTTACTTTCAGCATGGGAAAGCTAGATAAGGACAGAAATGGAATGACTGGGGACAAAGGTTAAATATGTCTAGAGCATATATTTTGTATCTCTCCTTGAATTAAATCTTCTGGTAATTTTTCACTGCCTTCAAATTATATCCATATGCCTGGACATGTGCAGTGGCATCTGTTGCCGGTCTTTGCCTGCCTTTATGGCCTGGTCTTTCACTTCGCAAAGGCTGATGTGACAAAGTGCCACAGGCTGGTGGCTCTCTGCATCTGCTTGCTTTGGGTCTGCAGGTATTTTGTGCCTGCAGTTAAGTTGATTAGCTTTTCTGAGCTTGTTTCTTCACTATAAAAGTCAGATTAATAATGTCGTATTTGAATTTATACTGTGAAGACTAAATAAGATAATGTACATGAGTAAAGTGATCATTAGTCTTCAGAAAAACATTGATGAAATGGCAACAGTGTAATATTTAATGTGCCAACAATGAAAATAAAAAATAATTTAGAATTCAATCCATAGAAAGAGCCCAATTATAGAATAAAAATCACTCACATGTATATACTCATACATGTAGGCATTTAGTAAACAAACAAACCAAGACAATATAAATATACCTATATGTGATTGGATCCTCTGGCAGCAGACATCACAATGAACTCAAGAATTTAGACCCTTTAACGGCATGTATGTTTAAGTGTGTAAGATAGATGACCATATTACTGTTTTTGTTAGGTCATTGAGCAGAACTGTTAACAGTCTCACTGTTTGAATGTCTACTTTATATGCTTTAATTTTGTAACTTGAACAACTATTTCCAAGATGACAGTATGTAATTTATCAAGTAGTGATTTCTTAGTGTTTTTTTGTTCTTTTCTTTTTTTCCTTTGGAATTCTGTATTGTTGCTACCCTTTTTTCTGTTCTTTTTTTTTTTTCTCTTGAAGTGAAATTAAAAAAAAAAGAGTTCAGATCCTTTGTTGGGATAATAGTCCTTTAAACGACAGGAGGGAAGGAAGCAGGATTGGGCAGCAATAGTGTCCACAAAGCTATGCAAAAGGAAAGAGGAGAGAACAGCATTGGACAGGAAGGATTCACCAGGTAGATAATCTGTAGGCTTTGCTAAAGGATAGGGAGCACTCTGACCCTTGGAGGAATCCCCCACCAGGCATTCTTGTCCAGGCCAACGCTATGCTCAGCCACTGGCTGGAAATGTCTGGAAAAAGCATGGTCTCAGTTCAAAAACTTAGAGGGCTCCAAAGCTGTTCCTAACTGGAAGCCGCCAGCTGCCTGAACTCCTGCTGCTGCCCTGCAAGAGCTCTTTGTAAGGCAGACCAAAGTCGCTTATTTCTGTAGTGCCCATATTTGTTATTCTTCAGTTAAGAAAAGTAAGAACTTAAAACTATGCCTGTTTCTTTTCTCACTATTTTTCTATTTTCAGAATACTCTACTATTCAGAAAAGGTTTTTGTTGTTGTTGTCTTTGTAATACTGCAGATTGTACCCAAGAACTTTCACACTGAAATATGTCCCCAGGCATTTTTTATTTTTTGATTATGAGACAAAACACAGGATCTCCCTAAGGCACTGAGTTGCCCAGGCTAGGCTTGGACTGGCAGTCCTCCTGCCTCAGCCTCCCAAGGCACTGGGATCATAGGTGTTTCCCCACTCCCATGTTAGCATCATATTTTAATTATTCCCATTTCATTTCTATACTATAAGTTGCCTGCAATGCTAGACTACTTGGTTATTGTAACTATTATCAAGGTTAGTATATATTTCATGCTTATGACATGTCAGACTGTTTATTCAGTGTTTTTCCTGCACTTTCTTTTTTAGTATGGGAAACTATAGTCTTTTCCCATTCAGGAAAACAACAGACCCTGCCTTTGTCTGCTTAGGAAGGGGAGTTTGTTAAATGAAGGTGAACAAGGGAATAGAACTCCGGGGGGTCTGAGGTAAGAGATAAGAACCAGGACCACAAGAGTGGACAGCATGGCTTGGTCAGAAGTCACTGCAGCTCCAGGGCTCTGGATACCCCACTGGGCCCTGCTCTTTGCCCCTACCTGTCATCCTCTCTCCTCACAGGCGAGCACTATGGCCTGCAGAGGCCGGGTCCTAGCAGGTGGAGGATGCCCAGCCTCTTTGTCTTCTTCCACAGTGGAAAGAGTCGCATACTGGGGATTCCTCCAAGAAAGAAGACTGTGTGATGGCAGGTGAGACAAAAAAGGAAGAGGAAAAAGATGAGCAGGAGAAAGGGAGGGAGAAGGAAAAGAAAAATGAAGAAAGATGAATTGGAGGAAAGCTTGCATTCTCATTTTATAAATGAGGTAACAAGTAACTTCTCAAATATACAGGTGATAAGTAGTGAAGCTGAGATTCACCACCAGGCAACCTGAGCTCAGAGTTTTATTTTAAATTATGCACCACAAGCTCCATCAGGACCAAGTATAGAGGAGGAGACTAAATAGGATGCCTGCTGTCCAAAGTCACCGATCTCCTGTAGCATTCCACGCTGGGTGTGCAAGCACCTACTGGTTAGATCTGAGTACCAGCTCTGCTCCTTCCAAAAAGGAAATACTAATTGAGGCAATGCAGCGTCTTGAATGTATGATGTATTAAGAAGGAAAAGAAGCTGATTTCAATTGCAGACTGGAAAAAGTTGGCAAATAGAGAGTAGGGAGGTAGGCCTTCCTCAAAGGGGAAAGGGATCAAGAGGTGGAGGGAGGATGGAGGGAGGAAGACATCAGGGACAAAAAGAGGAACTGGAATGGGCTGTGTACACAGCACCAAACCCAAGTTGTTTTCATATAATGTAAATATTGTATTTTCCACAACACATAATTCATTGTTTTACAATGGATTGCTTTTCTTTAAGCTTTATAAATTTAAATTTTAATTCTTATTGATAGATGTGAACGGTACATGATTACATTCCTCATGGGGAGTTGGTACATGGACAGAACATACCTCTTTTTTCATCCCTGTTGTCTCCTCTCCCATCTCCTATTTCCATTTCTCAATCCCTTTCCCTTTTGCGAAAGATCTGCCTCTCTATTTCCTATTGTCTAGCTTCCACTTTGCTCTTTAATTACATTTTAGGTTTAAACATTCAGTTTTTAAATGAGATTTGTCATTAGACAGTGACATCCTCAATCAGAAATCCCCCTCATCACTTTCTCTTGTGCAATGTAATAGTGTCCATGGATTTTTCAATCAAGATTCTATTTGTTACTTTTCATTTCTCAGTTTTCTAGACCTTTATCTCTAAAAGAGAGTGGCAGGGACCATTTAAATTTCCTTTTTCTAAGAGTTATTTTTAGCATATCTGTTCTTATGGCCCACATTCTGCTTAAAATAATGAAGACTCAGAGAGAATGGAATTGTTCCTAATTTGCTCAAAAAACAGATGGCCACTAAAGTCAGGATGCAAACATTTTTCCCAGGAACTGGGGTGATGAGAATCCTGGGGGATAGTACTGTGCCACAATGGAAAGAGCTCTTATTTTCAGTACAGGAGAGTCACATTTGAACCCAGCACTGCAACGTATTAACGGTGTGCCTTGGGCAAAAGACATTTAACCTTTCCGAGTCTTGCTTCCCTCATCCTGCTAATGACAGTATGAACTCTTCATCCTGGCTGGTCATGAGGCTCAGTCTAGGTAACGTGTGGATGAGTTTGGAACTGGAGAATGCAGGATAAGTGATTTTATTCTTGTGGACAGCCTGGAAGAAGTGTCAGGAAGCTGGAAGAGTATGTTTTAAGCCTTCCTAGTTTGTAACAAACATCAAATTTTCTTCCATCACGCTGCAACAAAGCTTCCCAGGAGAGTCCAATCCCTGATAATCCTCTGGGCGAGGCAGGGGGCCTTGGCTATCAAACAGCAGGGTATTCCCCAGCTGGTTTCCAGCCACCACACTAACGACCTTGACTCAGCAAAGCTGCCTGCTGGCCCACGGGGGCTGCACAGCGAGCGACGCTGGGCCCCTGCTGGGCAGGTCTGCACTGAGCTGGGAGGCCAGGAACAGATGGTTGCTTACATGCTAATGTTCTCCTGCTCTGCTCTGCTCTTTCCTCTTTTACTTCCCACCCTGTACTGCTTGTTATAATCATACACGTGTGCATAAATGCTTTTCACTAGTTCTTTTCTACATTGAAAGTTCTTTGAAGGCTTGAGATGATTTCTGTTCTTAATGCTTTTTTGGTTCTCAATACTCCACAAAATATGGTTTCAGAGTACTCGCTTAACAATTTTCCAACACATTTACAAATTGTAAATGAATTTAGCAATGAAATATAGTATCATACCATGATATTGGGAGTTTTTGACTTTCAGCATTCTATGTGAAATGAAAATCATAGGAGAAAGAGTTACATTGATAAGGACTCAGCATGTAGCAGCAACCTCATTATTTTATTATATGTGTTAATTATTTGAGTAGCTAATCATGATTGAGATAGTGTATGAAAACATATTTTTCATCTATTGTCTGTCTTGTGTTTAACTTCTAAGACATAGCAGTAATAAAGTGTTTCAGTTTGTATTAGCTCTTCATGGACCCTTGGGGAGTATTGCACATTTAGAAGGATCCCAGAATCTCACGGGCATCTTTGCAGAAATATGTGACCGATACCGCTTTATTGAGGAAAAAGACCATTGTAAAACAGCTTAGCCAGGTATAATGGCGGAAGCCGGTAATTTCAGCACTCTGGGAAGCCAAAGCAGGGGGATCACACATTTAATCCTAGGGTGGGCAATTTGTAAGACCTTGTCTCTAAATGAAAAGGGACAGGGATGTAGTTCAGTGAAAAGGCCTGTGCTAAACCTCAATCCTGGGAGGAAAAACCAGCTGGGAACCATTTACGGGATGTATGTAAGCTTTCCCAACTTCCTCTTTTCCATGCGTAGAAAATTTCTGTACTTAAAGGTCAGTATGAATTTTGGAGAGCTGTTCTATGAAAACCGTTTCTAAAGAATACCTACAATTTAACTCATGAGGCAAAATACAGGAAAATTTTTTCTTTATAGTTTTTGAGAACAAAATAATAGTTTCTCTAATTTACTCTGGCATTGACAGGGAGGGAAAAATGGTTTGGGTTGGAAATACTCTCACCCTGAACATCCCTATTAAAAACCTCATCAAAGAAATTCAGAATTATGACTGTTGCAGGAATTTGATTAATCACACTATCATGGCATGGTGCTTTGCAGGCCCTCAGCAAACCCAACAATTAATGGTTTACAGCGGTCGTGGGTATGTCAGTGGGTAGTGAGGAAAGCACTAGGGTGTCTATTAAGGCAACTAGAATGCAAAATAAGAAAGCAAAGTTGCATATTTTGTCAGAGATTTAATAGATTTAGTAGAAAAAGCTGGCACTTTTACGCCACTCAGCCCAGGCCTGTATGGAGAGAGGATGTTACGTAAGTAATGTCTCGCTACACTTTGGGCTTCTGCCAAAATGCTAGTGGGCATGAAGGGAAGGGAGATAGAAGTGGTGTATCAAGCTGGTTTTTCTCCACAAATATGTAAGTAATATCTCTGCCCACTTTCAGGTAGGCCTGATTGTTTTTAAAATGCTATCAGGATTTTCAAGGGTCCTAAAAATTTGTTTTCCATATATGGCTGAACACTGAAACTGCAATATTCAGAGTCCAAAATTTCCTGGCTTCAGGAAGTTCACAGTATCATGAGTTAGGCATGTAAGCAAGTATTACACAGTATGCAGAGGGAGTTGGACTAGATCAAGTGCTTCATGACAGGAATCTTCATTTTTATATTTCTCTAGATCCTGGCCCAATCGCTCCTCGGCCTTTTGGCTAAGATCAAGTGTAGATCCTGGCCAATGCCTAGCACATGAATTCATTTCGTAATAAATACCATAATGGGCAAGAAATGAAATGCTCCCACAGAGCTTCATAATAGAGGAGCTCACAGGAAGAGCACCGACTGTAGGCTAAGAGGCAGGCATGAATAGGTCAGAGACAACTTCATGAAGGAAATGACTTTTGAACAGAAATATTGATGACAGGTAGAAGACAAAGAAAGAGGTCAAGTGAATTCTAGGCAGTGAGAAAAGTTTGTCCAATAGAGGGGAGAATTTCCTAGAATTACAAACGTAGTCATTTGCCACATGTGTACTACAAGATGGGAGAAGGGAATGGTCAGACACAGGATGGGCAAGTGGAGTGGACTAGTTTGAATTTTAATGTTTCAGTCAACCAAAAAACCACTGAAGCCTTTTAAACAAGAATCTGACATGACTGGATTCAGAGTGCTAAAAGACCACTAATTATGGTTTTGTGGAGGATAATTAGAGGGGCAATGAAATTGTAGGCAGGGTGTAATGAGAGGCTTTGAAATGATCTCAACCAAAATTGGTGGTGAAGTGAAGACAGAAAGCTGGGGACTACAGGGGGGGTTAGCAGTTAGAACAGGGAAAGCCTGGAGATAAATGGGGAGTGAGAGAGCAAAAGGTGTAGAGGAAAACACTTAGGGCTCTGGCTTGAATATCTAGGAAAGGATCATGTTATTTACTGAAGTGGAAGCCAGGGGGAGGGAGGGGTTGGTGTAGATATAAATGAGTTCCCTAATTTACGCGATGAACTGAGGGCATGGGAAAATTCATACTAAGTTACCCGTAGTGTGGTAAATATTTAGGTCTGTAGATTCTAATTTATCAGAGACCTCTGCACTAAAGATGTCACTTTGAAAATCACTGTATTGGACCTGAAAATTATAGTACAGAGAATAGATGAACATGCAGAAGATTACATGAGAAGAAAGCCTGAGACAGAGCCTTGAATGATCACCAGAAGGGAAAGGGAAAACTTCACACAACAGATGTGGATTAATTTCACATTTATTTTTCTGTAACATACATCATTTCTATTTCATTTTACCTAGTGTCAGTGGCATCAAATGTAGCTTTTAGACGGTAACAGCACCACAGGAGGTCCCCACAGAGAAGTATCTCTTATGTGGAAACCCAGCCAAGTGGTATTCACTTCCATCTTTCCTGATAAGGCTCCTGCTGCTTATTTTGGGATTTTTTTTAAGGTGTTAGGGGTCTAAGGAGTGGATGATTTTCAGGAGGAAATTATAAAAATGCTTGAGTGCATAGAGGAGTTTAGTCTTTATAGAAAATTGCAAACTATATTCATTAAAAAAATACATTGAGCTATATCCCAACTATGTCCTGGGGTGCTGATCACATAATCAACATAGATTTTGTCACTATAAAGAATGTAGATTCTACTGAAGTTCTTAAGTGTATTTTATGTGATTGTGTTTTTATAGTGCTCTTTCTTTAATTAACTTGAATATTCGACAAAATAAAATTTGCTTTATCTATCAGTTTTGGCACTTAATTCAGTATCTTTCTTCCTACTCTAAGTAGCACTAGCAATCATCTTGAAACTGGAAATCACCAAAATGAAATCTAGAATATCTGCTTATTATATTATTAGAAGCGAGAAGCTAAAACTAGCCTAACCAAGGGCAGGTCTGATGTTGATAAAAAGAAACTATGACCCCTTTCTAACTCTATTAACAAGTGAAATACTAATTTAAAGTTGTTTCTGGATTTGAACTCTGGGTAGGTGGAAACAAAGCTAAATGTGTGCCAGGGCAGATCAGTAAGACCTCGAAAAGTAAGACCCACAAAATGACCTACAAAACGTATGTTCAAATAAAAATAAACATAAAGCTGACAAAATCAATAGCATTATCTTTGAATGAAAGCACAGTTTAAAAGTTACTTCACACTCATGATTTCTTTGCTTCACTACCGACTCTTTGTATAAATTATCTCTATTTTACAAACAAACAAATGGGGCTTGACTAGGGTTAGATTTAGAAAGTAGATTAGAATTCAAAGCCTGGGCTTCCATATTCGTCTGCCAGGATGATTCTTTATTCTGCTGACATGGAAAACTAGTCATTTGTATTTCTGGCATTTTAGAAACTGCGAGGAAAATCTGCCCTTACAAAACACACTGGCAGCCTCTGAGCTACTGGACTTAAGAAACAAATCTTGACACAGGCACACACATATATATTTGTATTTGGTGCCCATTACTTTAAAATTTCTCAAGTATCTTAAAATTTCACAGGAGAAATTAAACTATTCTACCAAAAAGAATATTTAATGAGGAGGATAATGAGAATCCTGATTATTTTTTTCTCCTTTCAAACATGCAGTAAACCAAACTTACAGTTCCTTTTCTTGTTCTTTTGCTTTTATGAATTTACCTACTGTGAATAGTCTAGAAAAGGAAATCCTGTAAGTTCACAGAGGTCTAATTCTCACTGGTGCATGTTTTCATGAAAGTTTTTTACACGTGGTAAAATATTTGTGCACTAAGACGTGAAGCTTGCCTTACCCACGTAATATATGTATGTTATTTATATGCTTTAGTGTCGATACGTGTGTGTATGTATCCCTTGAAACATCTCGCTTTTAATCAGTTCCTTATTTTCCTTACAAGTTAGTTGGATCTAATTTGGACCACTACTGAAGACTGAATGGAACAAAGTCTGATCAGATTTTATTGTGTCAAAGATTGAGATATTTACTCATTTTTATGTGAAATGGGGTTAATGACATATTTTAGAACAAGTTTTGCAACAAGCTTTTATAGGAGGTTAATATTTAATATTGTTAATTTAGTAACTTTGAGTTGCACTAACTGCTTCTATAAAATTCAACCTAACTTTTTGTTGATTTGCTTCTTGTCTGATCAGGCATTTTACCTGTGCTATTCTATAATCCAGGAAAACATTTCAAATTTAACTCAAATTAAACATATAATATTATTGTAGGGTTGCAATAGTTCAGTTAGATTAGCAAGTTAAGCATAAAATAAATATATTACTAATAGTTTAATGGCAGAATTATCCATATGTCATGTATCTTTTAACATTTTGTATTGACATCTCCATATTTTATAATGATGCTTTATCAATACCAGTTTCTCAGAAATGTAGTTTAATTTTGGTTCAGGATGAAGTCATAAGCATTATTGTAAGAGATGGACTCCATGTTTTCAAAGTCCTGGAAATTTTGAAGACACTAGCTTTGCCATGTCATAGCTTTATATATACTTATAAACGTAGAAGCTTAAAATGCACTATGTTCTCTCATTTAGCATAAAACACATGACTCTAGAGAAAAAAAATGATCTTGGGGGAAACGTATAATTCAGATGCGTGTTCAGACAAAAAGACAAGCTAAGAATATTGTTAAAATTTTTATCTAGAATTTTTATCTACAAATACTGTTAAAATTTTTACTGTGATTGGCATCCTTTTTATGTTGTCCAAAAATACTATGCTCATTTGTCCCCATCCTCTCAAACATAGTCATTGTTAAACTTCTGGATCTTTACCAGTTAAATAAATAAAAACGTCATGTTTGGTGTAGTTTCAGTTGTCATGATTGATGTTATAAATGAAGTCGACAGTTGCAAAGCTACAATTTTCCACGGTTTTGTCCCTCTTTGTTCTAGTTTTATAATATCTATGTATGTAAATTCTTACTTGAGCATTACCTTAATAAAACATATAAATTTATTCTAGCCAAACATAAATTATGGATAAAGTCTCATGTATTTCTGGGTGGCTAGCTCTCATGAAATTACCAATCATGTGTCCATTCTTTCCCACTAATTTGCAATGATTCTATTGTCATAGATTAACATTTTACTTAATAATTTTCAAAATAGTTTGTCTATGTCAATGTTTTGTCCATTTAGTTTTTTCCATATGAGTTGGAATTACCTTATCAGTTTTCTCTCACGTAAAAATGTTCATGTTAGTATTTTTAGAATAAATTTTATCACTGTATATTTACATGAAGAAAAATACCCATTTTAAATGAACGGTTTAGTGAGTTTCAATAAGTATGTTAACTCTATGTCTCCACAAAGTTCATTGAAGTTTTCTTGCTGCAGTTTTTCATTCCTACCTCAAACAATCACTGATCTACTTTCTGCCACTGTAGTTTAGAATTCAAGGAAATGGAACATAGCATATGTACACTTAGGTCTCACTTGTTTTATTCAGCATGATATTTCAGTATTCATGTAGGGCTATAAGGTAGCTTTTTTCTTTTTTTACCAAGCAACACTTCACAACCTTTATTTACTGGGGCAAATTCATGGACTAACAAGCCGGGTTCAGTGTGAAGCTCTAGTTGATTTGGCTAGGAAGTAACTAGGTGTGGTATCAAAGGCTGAAAGTTCCTCTGGAGTCCTCTTTCTGTCATCTGTATTTCTTGATGATTGCTTAGCTAGAATTCGAGGTTTGGGATTTGTTGAGCAGTAAGCCCCTGTCACTGTACAGAATATCTGTCGCCATGCATCGGTCCGTAGTTCTGTGACTGGACCTTTTAATAAGCATGAATTAGGAATTTCATTTTCCCACCTGGAAGACTAGGAGAGCTGGAGTTATGTGTTTCCCTTCCTCAGGTTGGTTAGGCTTGGGTAAAATATCAGTCAGGCTAAAATAGTTAAAATAGTTTCTGCTTCACACAGTCCTTGGTAAAGAGGCAGAAAGTTTGGGGCAAATTTTAAACTGGTCGCATTTTCCTCACAAGAGTTCCTAAAGATAAATCTCACAGAAGCGTGGGGGACCTCTCTAAGACTGTGTCCCCATGCAGTTTTTAATTTTCATGCTAGACTACTCCGAGCCATCAGCAAATCATAAGGACAGCGAGAGTGACACTGCTACTGCTCGCTCCTGCTGAGTGCTTCTGTTCTCTGCATGCAGCAATTTTGGGGACCTGCCTTTCTCGCTCCAGTTTTTAGGGCTGCATTTTTCCCTGTGACCTCAATCACCTAAGAGATCTAAGAAAATATGTTAGTCTTCAACTTGTCCAGTGTTTTCTCATGGTGAAGATGGAGGTGACAATTTCTAACATCTTTGTATCCCTGCTTGGAACAGTCATTTTCTGGTCAACCATTTTTAAATTAATTTGCTCCCTCATTGAATTATAAAAGGTCTCTATAGATTTTGGATAAAAATCTTATAACAGATAGGAATTTCAATTAGTTTTTCTTTTCAATTGACCTCTGGTGGTATACAGAAAATGTTGACTTTTCTGTGCTGACTTTGTGTCCTAAAATTTTTGGAAGTTAAATAAGTAGGTCTAGTACCATTTTTGTAGATCTGTCAGAATTTTCTCTCTATGTGATCTTGTTCTCTGGGAATAAAGACTGTCTTGTGTTTTGCCACTTGTTTGTTTTTTATGTCTTTTTCTTGACTTATGTTACCTTGATCCTCATGTATATTATTGAATAAAAATAACAAAAGCAAATACGCAGTCCCATTCCTACCCCTAAGAAAGAGTGTTTATTTTCTTATAATTATGAAATTGTAAGTTTTCCACACGTGTCCCTTATCAGACTGACAGAATTTTTTTCTATGCCTAGTTTTCTGGGCATGTGAATTTTAATTTTGACAAACAATGTTTGTGCATCCACTGAATATTTTTATTTTTATTCTTATTATGATAAATTATAGTCATTTCTTAGATGTTGAACTAATCTGTGCATCTTGAAATTCACATACATATCATATATTATCTTTTTACACAGTGTTAATATTTCATTAAGGATTTTTGCAGTATATTTGTGGCAGTATTCATGCACAGCTTTTTAATTTTAATAGACAGGTGCTCCTTGTCTTAAAATTGGATTATATATTGATAAACCCATCAAAAGTAAAGATGTCATTAATTGCACACTTGTAAATGTTTTATGCCTCCAAATGCTGAGTTTATATGAGATTGTCATTTTAAAATACTAAATAAAATTTACTAGAGAAATCACAAAATCTTAAAATTTTTGTTGGATTTTTAAAGTCATAAATTCAATTTTCAAAATAGCTCTGTCACTATCTTGTATTATGGTGTCAATTTTAATACATGGTACCAGTTGATGATTTTAAAAATTTCATCTAAATTAATAATTGACTAGACAAATTCTCCTTATTATCCTTTTTTTTGGGGGGGGTACCAGGAGTTGAACTCAGGACCTCACACTTAGCAGGCAAGCGCTGTGCTGCTAAGCTGCATCCCCAAGTCTTGTTATCTTTTTACTGTGATTCATTTTCTCATTCCTGTTATTGCTAGATTGATCATATTTTTATGCATGTCCTTTTCTCTCCTCTTTCCCGCCCACCACTTTTTTGTTCATTTAGAGGTCTACTGCTTTATTCATCTTTTCAAACATGTTTTGTTTTCTTTGACTTATTTTTCTTGTATTTTATTTCTATTTAATCTATTAATTTATGCTACAGTTTAGAACTAAAACGTGTCCCCAGAATCTCAGCAGGTCACTGGAGATGTGACCAGGAAGGATTTATTTTTGCCCTCTTTCTCCCTCTCTTTCTTTCTCTTTCTCTCTGTCTCTGTCTCTGTCTCTCTGTCTCTGTCACTGTCTCTCTCACTCCTTCCCAACTCTTTCTGACTGCCAGTTTTCCTCCAGTGTGCCTTTCTGCCACAACATTTCTGCCTCTGGAGCCAACAAACCATGGACTGAATCCTGTGCAAAACATGAGCCAAAATACACCTCGTCTCCTCCATGCTGTGGGTGTTGAGTATTTATTATGTCCCAGTGATGGAAAAGCCATTTAGTAGAACTCTATTTGCCTTACCTTGGTTTTGATTTTTCTTTTCCTTTTCAAGACATTTAAGATAAAATTTTAGATTATTGATTTAACCCTTCCATTTTTCAATATAAGCATTTCTTGTATAAACTTTTGTAATATAAGATGATATATTTTATCATCATTCTTTCAAAAATACTTTTTAAATTGTCAAGATTTACTATTACATGATTGATTTTGTAATTTGTTGTTTATTTTGCAGGTACAAGGATATTTTAAAAGAAATATTTGTCATTTATTTCTAGCTTAAATCTTGTGATCAGATGATGTATGCTTATATCATTTCAGTTCTTCCAAATTAATAATTTTTGTTTCATAAGCCAGAAAATACTTTATATTGATTTTTTCTCATTTTAACTGGAAAATATTGTGTATCCTGTAAGTAGGTAGGTAGGTACAGTAACTTATAAATGCCAATTATTAGTCTTTTTTTGTACAGTGATTCTTGTCTACGGTAGCCCTGTTTATCTTTCTGCCTATCTTTGTTATTGAGTGAATACTATTGAAATTTCCAGCTGTAAATGTGGAATTATTTTTCCCCCTCATTTATTTCTGTTTTGATTTTATCTGTTTGAAGCATTACATACTTGGACATTTTTACATATAGGTTTAGGAAATTTGTCTAGTTAATTTTCTCTTTAGCAACGTTAAACATCATCCAATTTTCTTGTAATATTCTATGCGTTATAGTCCTCCCTAATATTAATTTGGTAACTCTAATTTTCTTACATGTTTGCGTGACATATCTTCTTTCTAATCTTTACCTTTAAATTATGTATTTATTTATATTTAAAATACATTTCTTTTAGCCACTATATTTATGTCTTGTTTAGATCCTGTATGGCAATTGCTGATTTTTGACTATTTATATTGAACACCACTATTTCTATGGCTGTTTGTCTCTTATCTTGAAATTTGTCTCTTTGTCTTCTTTTGAATTAAATTAGTATCCCTGGTTAATTTCCACTTAATCTCTCTAGTTTTTAAATAAGGTATACCCCTGTGCATTAATTATAATGGATGCTCAAGGGTTATAATATGAATATGCAACTTATGACATATCTTCAATAACATACTCTTTCTCAAATAATATAGAAATTTAGAAGCATACTTCTCTTTCTTATGTTTCATAATATTGTTCTCATGCCTTTTACTTCCAACATAGTTAGTTTTTCTTCAGTTAATTATCATTTAAAGAAATTTAGAAAGAAAAAATAATACTTTTTGTGTTCTGGAAACATTGACCACTTCCAATATATATTAATACTTCATATGGAATTATTATCACTTGAAACAGTTTTTCTTTGCTGCTTGTTTTATAACATTTTCTCTTTATTACTATTACTAGTCCAGTAATTTGAAAATGATACCCTTGATATACCTTTAAAAATGTTTCTTTTACTTTGAGTTCACTTCTTTTTGAGATAGTTAAGATTTATCAAGTATGAAAAGTTTCAGTGATTTTTTTGCAAATATTTTTGACT
>PVJX010028293.1:0-24011 GCA_004027295.1 Dolichotis patagonum | reverse complement strand
GCTTTGTTTCACATCTCTTCTTTCTTTACAACTTCCTCTCCTAATCTACCTGTGGTTTTGTGCGGGATTTTCATGTGACTTATGCTTACGCGGTGAGCCCTTCTTTTTTCACCGCAAAAGGAAAATTGGTCAGGTGGGGTTCGGAGGCTTTTGCTCAGTGAACAGCTTCGGAGCCAGCTTTCTCTGTGTCTTGGCCTCCTACTTAGTAATACACACGGACTGTGTCAGATCTCCTTTCTCTGAGAAAACAGGCAGGGTGGGTTATACCTCTTCCCCAAGCTTATTTGTTCCTTTGTAGTGATTACTGGCTCTTTGACCTTCTGAAATGCCCCCATCAATTAGAACCTTCGCCCTCTGGAGTGAATTTAAATAATTTATGCACGAGAAGATCATAGCATAGCAAAACACGATGGAAGCTGTAGAATCCAGAACTGAGTTTTTCATTAACCTTACAAATTTAGGAAACTTATTTTAAGTTCTCAGAGCTCCACTTTTCTCAGTTTTAAACTGAAGTTGACATAGCTTTGTTGTCTATGCACAGTCAGGCCCCTCCTTTGGCTTTTTGTTTCTAGGTACAGTAATTATACCTTCACGTGCAGTTGTAAGAAATACTAGAGGGAGGTCCTGAATATTTTCACTTGGTCCCTCCCAATGGCAGTGCCCGCACAATGATTGTAGGCTATCATGACCAGTAAATTGACAGTGACACAAATCTGCCGACCTGACTCGAGTTCTACCAGTTTTACATGATTTATTTGTGCATTTGTGTGTATCTAGTTCTGTTTTAATTTCCCAAGGCTGCCATAACAAAGTGCAACAAACTGTGTGGCTTAAAATAATACAAATTTAGCCTTTCTTAGTTCTGGAGGTTAGAAATTCAAAACCAAGGCATTGGTCAGGCTGTACTCCTTCTAAAGCCCTTAGGGAGAATCTTCCTTGCCTCTTCCAACCTTCAGCTGTTTCTTGGTGTATTGTTCTGCTTACTGTTACTAATAACACAATATGACAAACTGAACAATTCACACACACACAAAAATAAATTTATTTTCACTCATGGTTTTGGTGTCTTAGTTTCTCTCCCTCTTCTTGTGAAGATCTAGGATTCAATCACAGGGATTCACCAGGAGGAATTTGTCTAATCTCAGACACTTCTTGAAGGCTCTATTTCTGCACATTAAAACTAGATTAAGTTTCCACCTTCTGAATACTCATAATGAGCTTCAGAGGGACAATCCATATTCAAACCGGCATATCTCTGAACTCTGCCTGTCTCTACATGGTTCTCTTCTCTGTCTTTACATCACTTGTTCTTTCTCTCACTCTCTGTACAAATTTTCCTTTTCTCCAGTCATAGTAGATTTGGCACCTGCCCACTCTAATTTGACCTCTTCTTAATTACATCTACAGTGAACCTATTTCTAGACAGCATCATATTTTGAGGTGCAGGGAATTAGAACTGTAATATATCCCTTTGAGAGGGCATAATTCACCTTATTAGAAATTCTCTGCAATACTATTACATGTAGACCTGTGTGGCCACGGCCACACTCATGATAAAGAACCAACCTGTTACCTTGAGGATGGTTTTTACAGTCATTGATGTTTTCTCTCGCTTTGCCCCATTCCCAGGATCCCTTGAAATGCCACTCACGTTCTCCATCTCTACAGGTATATATGCTATATTCATGGGACCATACAGACCACTTTGTGATCCAGTGCCTACACTAGCACACACACATATGTGGCTGTGTAGTTAGGTGCACCAATGGATTTTCTATGCCATCAAATGAGAGGACTTGTATAGTTTGGTTTATCCAGTTCTTTTCTTTTGGGCTATTTGTTGACCTGGGCAGAATATCTGTTAGCACTTCCCTTTTCCTCATCTTTACGAAGAAAAGTTTGGGGACTGGGAGGAATATTTATTTTCTGGGGAGCAGACTGAGACATTTTTTGCCACCTTGATCCTACAGAGTAGACCTTTATTTGTTGCAGCAGAATCTCAACTTTACTTCCAGCTTGGAGAGGAGCTGTAAGTCTTAAGTAATGAATGATCATAAAATTCCTAAAGACTTTTGTTAGAAAAATACATAATGTGCCGACTCTTAGATCATGCCATGTTCAGTTCCACGGGAAGGTGGAAGTCGTTTGGCCCCTTCTCACTGTTCTGGAGACTGAACCTGACGTAGGGAAGACACATCCCACGGCAGTGTGCTCAGTTGCTCTCCAGACAGTGGGCTTAGGAAGTGGGTGATTTCTTCACTTGGGTCTTTCATGTCCAGTTTTGTCCTTTCCCCTCATTTGCTTGTTCAGCTGCCCACAAAAATATTTCCCCGCAAATAAGGACAGCTCTGGCCTGTAGAAATTAAAACAGAATTGGAAGTCATACCATGTGCTACCTTCAGACCAGACTTTTCAAGCACAAGGTATCAAAATTTATTTCTAAAGAGAAAGGACACCGTGATGCTTGGATGCCTTGAGATGAAGTCACAGACCAATCACTCATGGTGGTCAAGAATTGTCCAATCACTCTCTTAGCAGAGAGTAAGTGGGACCCCTTAAAGCTTCTTCATTGTCTGACACCACAGCTATTTTTGTTCCACACAAATGTTGTAGCAATTTAGCAATCTATCGACTTAACTTTTTTCCATAAACATGCTGCCTGTTAGATGCATAATTCAAATTCACACGCAAACTGTGAGATGTTTGCTTAGCAAGAGCTGTAATTTAAATGTAACCTCGGTAGAAAGCCATTCAGCAGCGCCTGTGTGTGAAGTGTAATTTAGTCTGTAGAAGCAATCTTTCCCTCTACTGTTCTAATATGTGAGCTTGTTTGCTAAATAATCATTGTAGCGTTTTGCTGAAAGTGGTAGTTTTTATGTATTTTCCCCCCCACCACTTGTAAATGTTGCCAAGGTAAATGAGAGTTCTTTGGAAACTGTTACTGTCATGTAGTTTTCATTTGAAAATGTCACAATAAGGCAGTGTTCTTTGAAGCCAAGATGCATGGAACATTGGAACATGATGAACATGGTACCTAAACACAGTAACATAACATAGCATAATGGTTTGATATTTTTTCTTAAAATGAGAGGCTTTGCGCTGTTTTTATTCTAAAGGGTCCTCTTGGGAGACAGAGCTATGAGTACTATAGAATGTATAAAGAGCAAGCAAGGTGGAAGTGTAGAGGAAATTATTATTATTTGTAGCATGGGTGAAATGGAAAGGAAGAGAAATTTGGGAGGAAAAAAATGTACTCCAAATGAGTGAAATGGAGATTACAGTCCAAAATATGCCATTAACACCAAATTACCAAAGTCTTGCTAAGAGACAGGAGGAGGGACAGTGTAAAAGCAAAGTTTTAAAGGTATAATTTGAGGAGTCAGAGGAATAACAAAGAAAAAAAAAGAGCAAAGATACAGAGGCAGCCAGATAGGAAAAGGATACTGATTTCTGAATGTACTTTTGATGTCTTCTTCTTGTCTCATCTACTACAGTGTTAGTGAATATCAGGAGTAATTTTGTGTGTGCATGTGCTAAAAATGGCTGGTTGGTAGTGTCTGTTAAAGCTGGATTCTATGTACCAGATTTGAGCCTAAGAAAGGAATTCTGCATGGCAAATAAATGACATCATGAGACAGTAACATGTGAAATACAGCATATGTTAGTGTTTCATAGATCTGAAGGTATAGCTATTGTCTTCCAGAAAGAGGAGAGGAATCATTTGTTATATTCTGTTGTATTCTCATCTCAAGTTGGGTACTTATCAGGTGATTCCTGTTTCCTAGCACTGTGCTGGAACTATGTATTCAGCCATTTCTTTGCCTTCTGTTTCGGATGATCTTTTGCTCTGCAGTTTTTGAATGCTAAGTTCCGGGGAAGTGGATGGTGGTTTATTTTCCCTTCTGAATCATGTTGTCAAAAATGTTTCCAAATTTATTAGGATACCAACTTTCTCCCTCTCATTTGCCATCTTTTTATGAACTACAAAATGGGGTCACTACATACTGGTTAGTGGAAAAATTCAAGAGGAAGAACTAACAATTATAAATATGTATGCACCAAATAAAAGTGCACCCAACTATATAAGACAAATACTAATGGACATGAAAAACCAAAAACACAAGAACACAATTCTAGCAGGGGACCTTAATATTGCATTGTCTCAAAGAGATAGATCAACTAGACAAAAAGTTAACAAAGAAATAATAGAACTGAATCATACCTGTGAGCAAATGGACTTAGTGGATGCTTACAGAATGTTTCACCCAATCACATCAGAATACATATTCTTCTCAGCTGTGCATGGGACATTCTCCAAAATAGACCATATATTATCCCATAAAACATTGTTAAGTAAGTGCAAAGGTATTGAAACTATCCCACATACAATGTCTGACTATAGTACATTGAAATTGGAAATTAATGGCAAAGGAAACTGAAAAACCTGCATAAATACATGGAACTTAAATAATAAACTTCTGAACAACCAGTGGGCTACAGATGTAATTAAAGAAGAAATAAAGCAATAACTACAATTCAATAAAAATGTGGAAACAACATACCATATTCTGTGGGATGCAATGAAAGCAGTCTTAAGAGTGAAATATATGGCAATAAATTGTCATATCAAGAAAATAGAATAAGCACAAAAAAAAACCTCATGCTTCACCTCAAGCTTCTATAAAAAGAAGAGCAAGTTAAATCCAAAGCTCATAGAAGAGAGAAAATTGTAAATATCAGAGCAGAAATTAATGCAATTGAAACTAAAAAAAATACAAAGACAATAAAAAAGCTTGTTTTTTGAGAGAGCAAACAAAATTGACAGACCTCTAGGTAACCTTATAAAGAAGAAGAAAGAAAAAGCCCAAATTTAAACAATGAGGACTGAAAAGAGGGAAATTAGCACAGATCCCATGGAAATTCAAAAGATCACGAATACTTATCTTGAGAATTTCTACTCACATAAGGTGGAAAACACAGAGGAAATGGACAGATTTCTAGAAACATATGAACTACCAAAGCTCAACCAAGAAGATAGAGCAATTTTGAATAACCTATTATCAGCTATTGAAATTGAAAACGTAAATTTACCAACAAAGAAAACCAAGGTCCTGATGGATTCACAGCTGAATTCTACAAGACATTTAGAGCAGATTTGATGCCAATACTCCTTAAACTCTTCAATGAAATTGAAAAGGAAGCAATACTCCCTAATTCATTCCTGGAGGCAAGTATTACTCTGATGCCAAAACCAGAGAAAGACCCAACCAAAAAGGGGAATGAAAGGCCAGTCTCACTAATGAACATTGATGAAAAGATTCTCAATAAAATACTGGCAAGTAGAATGCAACAAATCATCAAGAAGATTATACATCATGACCAAGTGGCATTCATTCCAGGAATTCAGGGATGGTTTAACATACACAAATCAATAAATGTAATACATCACATCAACAGAACCCACAACAAAAACCACATGGTCATTAATAAACACAGGAAAAGCTTTCAATAAAGTCCAACACTTATTCATGATAAAAGCCCTACAGAAACTTGAAATGGATGGTATCTACTTCAATCTGATAAAGATATCAATGACAAACCAACAGCCAACATTATACTAAATGGACAAAAACTGAAAGCCTTTACTCCAAAATCAGGAACAAGACAAAGATGTCCACTATCACCACTCCTATTCAATATAGTTTGGAAATATTAGCCAGAAATATACAAGAGAGAGAAATAAAAGGAATAAAGATAGGAAAGGAAGAAGTAAAATTATCACTATTTGCAGATGACATGAAACTCTGTATAGAAGACTCAAAAAACTCCATTAAATGACTACTAGAGGTAATAAACAAATTCAGCAGTGCTGCTGGCTACAAAGTCAACACTCAAAACTCAATAGCATTCCTGTACACAAACAAAAAACTCACTGAGAGAAATTATGGAAATATCGCCTTTCACAATAGCATCTAAAAAATGAAATACTTAGGAATTAACCTAACCAAGAATGTAAAAGAACTATATGCTAAAAATTATGTTATGCTAAAAAAAGGAGACTGAAAGGATATTAGAAAGTGGAAGGATATTCCTTGCTCTTGGGTAGGGAGATCCAACATTGTGAAAATGGTCATACTCCCAAAACTGTTATACAGATTTAAAGGAATTCCAATCAGCATACCATTGACATACCTTACATATCTAGAGCAAACACTCCTCAAATTCATTTGGAAACAGAAGAAACCTAGAACAGCAAAGGAAATTCTGGACAACAAAGGCAATACATCTCAATTCCTGACTTGAAACTGTACTACAAAGCCACAGTGATAGAATCAGCATGGTACTGGCAAAGAAATAGACTTGAGGATCAATGGAACAGATTAGAAGATGCAAGTATAAGTACAAAGACACTCAGACACCTGATATTTTACAGCAGGGCTAAACATGTTCCCTGGATGAAGGATAGCCTCTTTAATAAATGGTGTTGGAAAAATTAGTTCTCCACATGCAGAAGACTGAAACTAGATCCATGCTATCACCATGCACAAAACTGAAGTCTAAATGGATCAAAGACCTAAACGTTAAAACAGAAACACTAAATCTACTGGAATACAAGGTAGGTAGAAGTCTTAGAGACATAGAGGTAAGCAGAGAATTCATGAATAAAAAGCAAACTGTATGGGAAATACTTCAAAGAATCAACAACTGGGATCTCATATTACTTAAAAGTTTTTGCACTTCAAAAGAAATCACCAACAGAGTGAAAAGAAATCACCAACAGAGTGAAAAGAAAACCCACAGAATAGGAAAGAATTTTAGCCAGCAACCCCTCAGACAAAGGAGTTATATCCTGATCATACAAAGAATTGAGAAACATTAAGCCCCCCAAATTAAAAAACCCTCTCCAAAAATAGGCATTTGAGATGAGCACACAGTTCTCAGATGAAGACATACAAATGGCAAATAAATACATGAAGAAATGTTCACCATCACTGATCATTTGAGAAATGCAAATTAAAACAGCATTGAGATTTCATCTCACTCCAGAAAGAATGGCTGCCATCAAGAAATCAACTGATAACAAATGTTGGCAAGGCTGTGAAGGAAAAGGAACACTTCTTTCCTGTTGGTGGGAATGTAGATTGGTGCAGCCACTATGGAAATCAGTATGGCGATTTCTCAGAAGACTAGGATTGGAAGTTCCACTCAATCCAGCTATTCCCCTCCTAAGTATTTTCCCAGAAAAACTAAAAAAGGCATGTCACAGTGATATATGTGCACCCATGATCATAGCAACACAATTTGTAATAGCTAAATCTTGGAAACAACCAAAATGCCCATCAACCACAAAGTGGATGAAAAAGGTGTATTTTTATACAATGGAATATTACTCAGCTATACAAAGGATGACCTGAGGCCTTAATAGGTAAATGGAGGCAACTGGAGACTATCCTCATAAGTGAAATAAATAGGAATCATGTTTATAAATATCACATTGTTTCTCTAGTGTAAAAAGTAATAAAAACTGTAGAAGTAATAAAACCCAAAATGTGTAATCACTATTGTAAAAAAAGGAAGGGAAAGAAAGTGCTCTAAAGGCTGTAACTGCATTTATGTTTCAGGTAGATAACCATATTACTAAGTTTTTTGTTGGATTGTTGAACAGAACTCTTTGCATTCTCACTGTTTGAATGTCCACTTTTTATGCTTTAATTTTGTAACTTGAACAGCTATTTTTAAGATGACAATATGTAATTTATCAACCAGTGATTTCTCAGTGTTTTTTTATTTGAAACTTTGTATTACTTCTTTTCTGTTTTTCTTTTTTTCTCTTTAAATAAAATAAAAAAACACTTATTTGCCATCATGCCCTTGATTGAACTCAAGAACAATCCCCATTATATGAAGCTTTTGAACACTGAGAAATTTTAAAAGACTTGGTCTGCTTCTCTAAAGCCAATTTAAAAGCAAGCTTTCAAAAGTGCTTTAAACAATGGCAACAATCCTAGAATAAATATTCTCATAATAATCACTTTGGATTATTGTTTATCTAATAATAGTGATAAAACCAAAACAAGAAAAAAAATCATCTTTACCTGTCTTGCCTACTAAATTGTTAGTGAATATCAGAAGTATTTTTTTGTGTGTAGCTTGAATCCTAAAAAATGGCTAGAGAGTAGCAGCTGCTAAATCTGAGCCATACGTGTCTTATCAGATGCAAAGGTCATGACTATAAAATCTGCAATATGTACCTTTTTCCCAGGTAGCAGATTACCATTAAAAATAATATAACATTGAATTTATTCTTCTACTTAATTTTTCTTATAGACAAGTTTCTACAGGACTGGGGCTGCTGCCCATAGTATAGTGGTGCTGTTTTTTAAGAAAGGTCACATGTGTTCTTCTGGATGCCATAGCTGCCTTTTAGGGCTCCAGCAACAAGTCACATTTTAAACCAACAGTATCCTTTCCTTCCAGTCGTGGGAACTCAACTTTGACATTACAGGGTGATTGGAATTACTCCTGGGAAACGCTGTAGTAGGGCTGGGGGAGGATTGTGTGACCTTGAGCAGTGAGGATAAAGACAATATGAATGTTAGTTTAATAAGTTAAGACATGGGGTCAGGCATAAAATTAGACTCAGGGAACTGGATGAAGACTGTGAGTCTCTAACAGAAGCAGATATTTTAGAAATGGATTTAATGTAACATATACAAGAGATACCTCTCAGGGCTTCAGATTTGTCTACCAAGGACTCAAGTTGAATTTCACATTAATCACACTCATTTTGTAAAATATTTAAACCATTTAAGAGACTTTTTCTACTAGCCCAATCTCAGCAGACCATGCGCAAACATGGTTGTCTGTGTTTCTTGGCAAGCAAACTACAATAACCAGAAGGCTGTGTCACAAGACCTCCCACCTTCACAGTGTGAGAGGAGCTTGACAGACAAGCTGCGAAGCTGGATGAGGGGCCTCAGGCTTCGAGGCTCCATCATGAACTGCTGACATCAAGCGGCGGCATCACAGTCCTATGGGCACCGGGTGCCGTCCTGTGCCAAAGGGACCCCTGGCTTGGCACCTAGGGCTCTCCTTGATCGGGAGATAAAAGCCTTGAATGTTTCTGAATCTCGTTGGTGATGTCAGTTGCCCACAGATGTAACAATCAGAGGTTGTTTTCCTCAGGCTAGGTTACTTTTTCAGGTAAAAAGGAGCATTCTTAATAATTTTTTCTTGAACAGAAATTGGAACTTGAGATAGTCTCAGGCAAAAGAAGATGAAAGATCATCTATCCGTGGGATCGTCCCTGGATACTATTTAGCTATCCTAGGCTGTTTCATCTGTTATAATAAAATACCATGAATTTCATGGCTTATCAATACAGACATTTATTTCTCACATTCTGGAGTCTGGGAAATCTAAGAGTCATGCTGGCAGGTTTGGGGTCGGTGAAGGGTCTTCCTGCACTTCACGGATGATAACTTCTCTCTCTGTCCTTACATGGTGAAAGGGACTGGTAGACATCTTTCTGGGGCTTCTTTGATGAAAGATATAACCCCAGTCATCTTGGCTCTGCCCTTATGACCACATCAGCACCCCAAAGGCCCTACTGTCTGAGAATACCATGGCAAGAATCTGGTTCAAACATATCAATATGGGGAAAGGGCATGGACATTCTCACATTGGCAAGCTGCTTCCTTTGGGATCCCAGGGGTTATTTCAGGGTGTTTTAAGAATACTCGTTCGATGGAATGCTTTTTTGGAATGGCCAGGGTAGCGTCCCTCATTGCCCTCTGGTTTTACCTTCTTTCTGTGAAGCAAGCTAGGCCTGTCCTGTTCCAGGTTCCCTGGCTTCCCTTTCCCGCAGCAGTGCTTACTTCCTGTGCTCTTGCTCCTGCCCGCTTTCCAGCTGATCTCCCTGGAGAGGAACTCTAACCTGTGTCCATTATTGTTGCCCTGGACTCCTTGTACTTTAGACCTCATTCTAGTTTGTTCTAGAAATGGAGTCTCCCGAGCTCATTGGTGCCTGTGAGACACAGAAATGGGGCTTCGTCAGAGATCTGGAGAGAGTGTTCTCACGGGCAGTAGATGGTCTCTCTTGTGTGGGCAGAAGTGTGTAGGTTTCATGATCCACTTGTCCCCTTTCCGCCTTGCTCTTCTCTATGGCTGGCTCCTCTGAAGCTGAGTATCCCACGGACACCACTTTACTGCTGTGGATTACAATTTCCATGTGGGTCATAGATCAGAAAAGAACTACATTTGGGGTGCAAATAATCAACCAAGTGAACAAATCAAAAAACAACTTCCAGCTAATTAAAATGCTCATGGAATGAAGTTTTTCTAGTATTGGAAAATTCTACTTAATTGAGGTGAAACAAATTTATGTCCATTATCAAAATATAAGGTAATCTTTGGTCATAATGTACTTCATGATGGCAAACATGTATCAAGAGCCCATTACATGCCAGGCACTGTCATGATAGCTACTGCTAACACCATTTAAGTTCAACAACAATTTTGAGAATGAGGATGATGATCACTGGGTATTTGAACTAGGAAATGTAATTTGTTAGAAGTTGGACTGTAAGTACCTTTATTAAATTCCTTCTGTACAAATGGCAGGTCATCTGGAAAGCTTGCAAGGCGAGTTTCTTTGTAAGTGGATACATTTCAAGGGCACCCTTCTTGCTTCCGACTGCCACTTGTACATTACAGCTAGTATACCAGCCAGTGACTCTTGTTCCTGAGTTCCTTGCTATTCCACTAACTTACGCCCTCTCTAATGACGTCAGGCCTCTCTCCTTAACTGAGCCATGGAGATTTCGTCCATGAGAATGAGTCATTTCCTTTCGGTTCCTCTGTCTTTCATTTCTGTAAAGAGCTACAATAAATTTTGCGATCTGTTCTTCATTCACATGAAACTAGATGACTGTGTTCTCATCATGTGGGCCACGATGATGCCATGCCTCATCCAGGTTGGATGCTGCAGTCTCCCAAGCTTTCTTCCCTGGCCTCTGTCTTCACTCATTGACTGGCCTCATGCAGTGGACATGTGGGGCTCACTGGCTGGGTATAGAAGTCACAGGAGATGGAGTGAGCACTGCACAGGGCCCTCATCTGCGCAGCTGTCCTTTGTTGTTGATGTGGTCTAAGCTCCAGTCCTGCACAGCCAAGTCATGAAAACTATTGCTAAACACAGCACAGATTACTGTGTTCAGCACAGATTACTGTGTTCAGCACAGATTACTGTGTTCAAAGTTCACAACCTTGTGGACCTGCATTTCTAGCTGTCCCCCTGAACCACAGTTGGATTAGGACAGGATTTGCTTCTGTTTTTCTTATCACTGATACCCTAATACCCAGCACAGTGTCTGATACTGAGTAAGTACTTAATAAATATGTGTTGATTGGATGAATGAAAGAATGAATCCAGAATTTCATTCTCATACTGTTCTCCTTCTTTCAGAAAAGGAGATACACAGACACATTCTTCCTTCAAAATGAATGAAAAAAATAAGACTATTATCTACCTCCCTTCTTGGAATCTTAGCTTTATATAAATTGTTTTGGGGATGTTAGTGGTTTTTTAAAGTCTTCTTCTAAAACAGAATGCAGAGTGAGAATTTTGGTTTCACAGGATTTCAATCATTAGCACAGTTGTGTTATTGGGACTCCAGGTAAATAAGCATTGCTATATCCCCTGATCATGTGCTATAATTTGCTTTTTGTTCATTGGTATCACTTTCAGTATATATTGATTCTTTGCAGTTTATAAAATTGCAGAGAAAAAGGGAAATTATCTTCATGCAAATTGTTTCTTTTTCCTAGTGGAATAAACATTAGGTGTGACAGTGTTGTCTACTTGTGACTAGTCTCACAAAGTGCAAAATTTCATGCTTTTTGGATGCTCTTGCTGATTGCTATTAACATATATATATTCTTTCAAAATGATTTGTGTGGTTTGCATTTTTTGGTTTAACAGCTCAGAAATTTAGAGTTTGCTATAAAATTTTAATTTCTTTTAGAATTGTTAGTTTCTACTTGTGACATTAATTCAAAAAAAAAAGAAAAAAAGAAAAGAAATGATTTCATTAGGATTGGCTACTTGATTAATGTTTAGCCAAGATTCTCCTGAATTATTTAGAAAAATCCCTAAATTTTTGGATCAAGCCTCAGGGAAATTATTATGCTTAAGAATATAAATGTGATATTTTAATACTCTAAATTCTGATGAAATCATTGAAGACATCATGATGCGAAGAAAACCCCAGGGAAGTTATTAGCAATTTAGCATTTACAGTTCATGAGAGGATGCTAATTTCACTTACCAGAGAGAAGTACAAAGATGGCAATCATTATGAGTAAGACCCAATGATTGTATATGCTTAAAAATGGGAAGCTGATGATTGTGCAGATGTATTTAAGATAACTTTTTCTGATGGGACGGAGGAAGATAGATGTGCATCTTTAATTCAGTGTATTTCCTTCCAGATTCGTCTTTTGGAACCCAGAGTTGCAATGACCTGTTTTGATAGTACTTCTTGCTTCTGTTATTTCTGTGATTTGAACCTGCACAGGCAAGCAATAGCTATAGATGAGGATATTCAAGTAGTATTAAGCTTTACCTACTGTATCTAAAATTACTCCTGTCTCCTGATTGATTTCTGTCACTGTTATCAAGACTCATAAAAACTTTATTATTTCCACTTTCATCTTTCTTCCTACTCATTATCTCTTCAGGATCCTAACTTGATTGTAAGATATTAGGAAACCACTGTAATGTCCCTTTTCACAAAAATGTCTAACATTGCCATCTATAGATAAAGAAGCCCAAAGAGGTCACACAAGTTATAGAATCAGTTTGTGAAAGGGCTAGGTATACTAGCCCTTAACTTTGTGGGGTTTTTTTTGTATGTTATCTTAAGTATTTCCACTGGGCTAACATTATTTCAGCCTCATAAGTGATGAGAACCAAATCAACTTTGGATGGTGGAATCACAAAACTCCCTATTACTTTCAGATTGTGGTGAATCACTTGTAAGATTTTTTTTCATAGATAAAAGGGATGAAACTTGGAAAATTGGAAAGCTAATACAAGGTAGTGCAAAAGACACAAGGAAGGACAGGAAGGATGGAATGAGAAGACCCACAGATCGAGAGAACCCAGAAGGAAAGTGAAGGCAGAAAACAGATAAATTTGTGACTGTGTGCAACCCCAATCTTTCAGATAAGAACTGATTTGCATTAAGTTGGGTGGTAGGCAAATTGTTTTCTTCTAAAAGCATTTTTTAATGAATAATTCACACTTTGTAAATATTGGGTAGGTGCAAAAAACAGCACTAAGTCACGGGCAGAATTATCTTGCTTAATCTCTATATGTTTATCCCTGCTTAATTCCCATCTTACCCGTGTGAAACATGTTCAAAATCACATGAAAAATCAGGGACAGAGCAGAGATTTAGAGACTAACTGAGTTCTTTCTGGTCTTTTTACATGGCCAAACATAGGTAAAGAATTGCACTGACCTCAGCCTCCAAGGTGTTTTGCTGTTCTGTAGATTTTACCATCACAGATAACTCGCTTATAAGCAAAGATCTATGAGTAGATCCTGCAGCTTACTTCTCCATTATTATTCTTCACTGCAAAAATTGCGTGGTTACTGTCTGAGTCAAGAAATCAGCAATGGGCAAGACAGTCTTGTAGGGAAGGGAGAGCTGAAGTGAAATAGTTACACAAGACACTACACCCAGTTGTGGAAAATCTCAGAACCTGTAAGAGCATGTGTTTTCTCATTGCTGAGACAAAATTCTTGACACCCACAAGTTAAGGGAGGAAAGGTTAGTGTAGCTTACAGTCTGTAGAGGTTGCAGTTTCTCATTGGCTCCAAGACAGGGTGGCAGGGGAGAGGGGCATCACAGGAAGGATAGAGTCCAGGTGAGGCTGGCAGAAGACAGCTGCAGCAGCAGAAACAGCAGGAAACTTGACTTCACGCTTCATCTAGGCTAACCTCAGGCGGTGCCACCCACAGCCAGGGGAAAGCAACCTTAATCCCAGCATCATAACCTTAAACTTAACATTACACACTGAATCCAGCGCCACACACTTAATCACAGCATCAGACACCTTAGATCCAGCTACTGCCCAAAGCCCCACCCATGACCACATCCAGACACAAGCCGTAACAGCATGTGATGAGATCTCTATGGAACTGGGAGGATAAGAGGAAAATAAGGCTATGTCAGTTTGAGAAAGCTGCCGTAACAAAACATCACAGCTTGGGTAACTTCAATGACTGAAATGATTTTCCTCACAATTCCAGAGGCTGGAAGGCTGGATCAACCTGATGCAGGGTTGAAATCATGGTAGGCCTCTCTCCCTGACTTGCCAATGCCCACTTTGCTGCTGTGTCCTCCCTTGGCATTCTCTCTGTGCGCACAGTTCCCTAGGGTCCTGCAATGTCCTGATCTCTTAAAAGGACCCAGACATGTTAGTTAGAACTCATCTGGTAGTTCCCTTTGACTTAGTTCCCTTTTGAAAGCCTTGTCTCCAAATGCAGTTGCAGGCTGAGGCCCAGGAGGTTAGGACTTCATATGAATCAGGAGAGGACACGACTCAGTTTCTAACAGGGACCATCCACTTATGTGATGAGCACCAGAGCCAAATCGATGGTTTCAGCCTGCTACTCTTCATCTGTATTACTCCACAGTAAATCTGGTCCAATCAGTAAGGCGGAGGCAGACAAAGGAAAGAAAGACCCAGGGGTGGCCTAATCCAAGGGCCCGCGGGTGGGGCCTCACCTGTCTGCCTTAGGAATGTTGCTGGACTAACACTGCTCTCAGGGCTATGCACCGGGAGTGACAGGCCTGCTGACCGGCTCATCACTGCCCAAGCCATGCTTTCCCGTTTTGAGCACTGGTGGAATTGCTCGGAGGCCCTGTCAAAACAGACTGCTGATCAGAGTTTCTGATGCAGTGGGCCAGGGTGAGTGAGGGCTGAGAACTGCGTCTGTAATAGCGCCCTGCTGCTGCTGCTGGAGACCACACTTCCAAGACCCTGCTTCAGTACAGGCCAGGACAAAGATCCTACTGACCTGAGAAGGGAGGGACCCTGGAGGAATTGTTCCGGAGACACTTTCCGGAATGTTCCAGCCTGCTTTCTGTGTTTTCAGCCTGGTGGAAGAAGCTGTCTTTTATCTGACTGCCATCTTTAAGAAGCCGAGTTTTTTCACTGGAGATTTAGATCACCCCTGTTCCTTAATCTTTCTTCATTTTTTTCTACTTTTCTGAGCTGCTTGTTTCAGATAAACTCTTCAGCTGTCTGTGAATCATGGCTCTTTATTCCCCTCACTGTGGCAATTTCTAACCACAAAAAGACTCTGGGATTTGTCCTTCTTTGTCACGGTTTTATATTTCCTTAATATACTCAGTTGTCCATTTCTTGGTCTGTATGTGTTTGGGTGCATGTGTACGTGTGAGATGGGAAAGCAGGTTTTTCCTATTTAGTGAATTTTCCATCATGTGATGCTAGCATATATTTACCCTCAAGGGCTGGTGTGTTTCCAGGCAATTTTAAAGCAGAGCCGTTAAGATTTAATGTCTTCTACCACTAATAATCATAAAACAAAAACTAAGAAATTGTGTTTATAACACTCTGTTCTCCAGGCACTAAGTTGGCTACAAAGACACTCATTATCATTATGGACATTAGTGTCAAGTGGGTGCATTAATATTTTACTTTGTATTATCAGACTTGAATGATAGTAAACACCAACGGGCAGAGTACTAAAGGCAGAGATATTTTTTCATTACATTTTTGCACATATGTCCACTTATGTGATGTGCTTGTAAGCCATAGCAATGGTTTTAGGCACTGAACAATCCATTTCAATTACGCATGACAAATTTTTTCCAATCAGTGGAAAGGAGGACAAAGGAGATAAAGGATGTGCAGTGTTCTTGTCCAACTGCTGACTGGACCGATATCATCTGTCTGCCTTATCAACTTGCTCTAGCATGCTAATAAGACACTGTGTGTACATGCATGTTTTATGTACATCTGTGACTGTGAATAGCATGAACTCAAAATCATGAACATATTTAGTGTGGGTATACTTCCAAATGGAAAAGATGGAAGAAGAGTCATTTATTTTATTAACCATTATTTGGTCTGGGTGATTTAGGAGCTATTCTTCCCAAACTATGAATCCTTTTTGATATAGTCGTGTAGCTGATCTTCCATTCATTTAACGAACACAGTGGTGCCTTGATTCACGAATTTAATTCTTTCCATGATTCTGGTCACAAAGCGAATTGGATGAGAAACGAATCAAATTTCCTCAAAAGGTCAGTGTTGAATTTGATTCAGTTCTCATCCAATTTGGTTTGCAGCTAGAATTGTGGACAGAATTAAGTTCGTGAACTGAGGAACCACTGTACTTAATAAATGCCTTCTGTGTGCCAGGCATGTGGATTAGGAGTTGCAAACAGAGCAGTAAACAACACAAATGCCCCTTTTACAACAGTTTGAAATGGAGGAGTAAACAAATAGTTGGATAATGGTAGAGTGCTGGAAAAGAAATCAGGATGATAAGAAGCATGGGTGGTAAGGACGGATCAGTGAGGAGACAGCATGGAAGTTAAGACAGGAGGAAGCCAGAGGAGCAGAGCAATAGGGGTGGAGAGGACCACACCCGGGGAGCCCCTGAATAACGGCTATCCCCATCAGCTTGTGTCCCGAGGTCTTTGTAATTATAAGGATGTGTGTTTGCATCAATGGGCGAAGTTGTAGTGGACTGAAAACTCACAGTCATCTTAAACACCAGCTGAACTGAATCAGTGTGGTGCTGAGTGTAGAGTCCACCTGAGGATTGTTGCCACCATAAAAAAGAGACCTAGAGAGGAGGAGAGTAGCATTGTGAGCTCTCCTAAGTGTTGTTTGGAACTGTTGGTTCTCCTACAGGGGCTTGTCATCCTGGCTTCCTTGATGTGAACTCAGCTGTTACCATCAGGGAAGCTCAGGAACTTGTTGAGAATGGCTGCAGTTCACTTTAGGTAGCTCTGTTCCTTACTTTCAGCATTGCTTCCTGGCTCTGGAAGCGAAAATATGAGCTGTTCAATCTCCAGGGAAAGCTTGCCATGCTGCCTTTGTGGTATAAACTTGGCTGTTATCATTGTTAGAGGAGCTGTGGTACTTTTTAGGGGATTCCTGGTCCTCATTTTGAGCCCTGCTTCTTGGCTCCAGTGCAAAACCCTCAACCCACTGGCACAGATCCTTCACCCCACTGGCATAGACTTTCTAGCTTCCACCATGGACATTTGGGACTTCCCGGCACAGGTCCATGAAATAGATTTGCATGAGTCATTGTTGTGGGCTCTAGACCTCTAGCTGGACTTGTGGGAGGCATTGTCGTGGGCTCCAGGTTTTCAGCTGAGCTCACGTAGTTCATTGCTGTGAGATCCAGGCCCTCAGCTGGATTCTTTGGGTCTTTAATGTATAAACAGACTTCCTGCACTTTCTTTGTATTTGACTCCTTCGGTGACCATTATAAATAATATTATAAATTATGTGTCCCATATTGTCTTGTTCTCCTTACAAACCCTGACTACAACAGAAGTCAAACTTTTAGATATAAGTTAGTGTTTGGTGAAAGCAGAGCTTGGCTGGCAGGCTGTCTGGAAAAACCATGACCATAGGGAGGAAGAAGGGAAATGTGACAAAGACATTTCTAAAAATTTTGCAGTGATACATATAATATCATGATAAGCACAGGAAGTTGTGTGCTATGTAAAACTTGCCCCAGGACCGTATCCTCTGAGAGAGGGCAGAATTCCTGAATTCCTGGCCTCTTCACATTTGGCCAGTTGAGTGCTATGGCAAAGATGTAGAGACAGGTGCACTCAATGTTTTCTCTATAGCCTCACCTGCCTGCTGGGACTGTGCATTTGATGGGCTGGCTTCCACCTGTATAAATAAGCTAGGTCTATGTGCAATGGTCCGTGAGATCCATACTACACCTGCTCTGTCTGTCCAGCCAAGGACAAGAGTCTGGCCTCATATTCCATGGGAGACTTTAGACAGCAAAAGCACCCAGTTGAAGAGTGAAAAATTTATTCAATCAATCCATTGTTGAGTGTTTAAAACATTCAAACAGTTTGGTCATTGAAATGAATTGGCCATAATTTGAATAGGTTTAGGAAGTGCTTACATCAGTCATATTAGAATGGGTGATCAAGACAATTTTTTGGTCTAATTATTCATTCGTGAAAACCTACCATATGCCACTGAACCCATCTCACTCTACCTAGGTTTTCATATAGTCAGAAGGGCTGCTATGCCAGTGAGTCAGCTTAACCCTGGGAACATAGGCCTGACTCAATCATATTCTTCTTTACACATGGAGATTATAAGCTCAGAGCAAAGACCTAGTTACTGCCTAATTTCTAAATGTCTTTCAAAGGGTAGTAATATCATCTTCCATTTATTGAATAAAATTTGTGAAATGGTTAGAGAAGAAGCTGTATAGCCAAAGGAGACAATGTACACTGGGTCTTGAAGTTGGGAAAATTTTGCTATTTCACAATGTTTATTCATTCTGTATACTTGATAGGATAGAACATAGGAACAGTGGGGAAGAACGAGGAGGGCAAAGGATAGTTGGGGAAACTTTACAAAAGAGTTTGTAAGCACAATGCTAAGAAGCATGACTTTATTTTTAACCTAGTAGCTCGAAAATTCAGTGTATTTGTGGATCATAAGGAATGCGGGAACACTTAATTGCAAATTTCTAAGTTTTGCCTTCTGAGAAACCAATTCAGTAGGTTATGAATGAGCACTGAATAGAAATATGTCTTTTCAACTCATATTTCACTTGTTTTGCATATAGGTCCAAGAATTGCCATCTGAGGAAGCACTGCTGTAGGCAATGGGGAGCCCTGGGAAAGTCTGAAACTAGGGAGCATCCTACAGAATTGCATCCCCTACATCTTGCTGAATTCTCCATCGTTGGCTTGTTCTCAATTTATTGAAGCTATGCTGCATAGCCTGGCTTTTGTGTACTTCCCACCAGTCTTGTGGTTCCCACAAGAGATTAATATTCATAATAACAGGAAAGCAAATATTCTTTAGTGTACATCTTATGAAATCTTCTGTGATAAATAGAAATAGTTGCGATTCGATTTGAAGATGTTCTGAACCACTCCCACATTTTATCTACATTTTCACTATAGTCTTCACTGTGCCGAGCACTCTATGGTGATTCCTTGGCATATAGTATGTGTTCATCAACCTAATTTCCAGCCGCTAAAGCCATCCCGAGTCCTCTAGAGTCTCCGGGAGGCCTTTCAACATTAAGTATTGTAATAACCTATTACGGGCTAACTCTGATCTCTCACTTTATATTACTACTGGAGTCAATTTTCTAAAACTCTGGTTTTAGAGTCGCTTTTTGAAAAACTTTTGGTTGCTCCACAAGCCGTTTACTTGCCATTCTTAGACTGGCTAGAAAACTCAACACGGTTTTGCTTACCTTGCAGAATGCCTTCAACCTTCAGTCCTTTTCCATCTCGTTAACTGTGGCAACGCTGTTTATCTCTAGAACTTCTTCCAGGAAGAGTTTGCAGACTCTCTTAGTCATGATAATTGTCTTTTTAGCCACATTTTTTTTTACCTCTACTAGAGTGAATTTAATTTTGCCGTATCATGTAGATGACACAAATTACCATCTTCGATAGTGGCTACCTTGTTGCCCAGTGCTCCCTCCTGCCTCTCCTTGCAATTGTATACTATGTTTTCCAACCAAGACTGAGATAAAAAGTGACGTAAGTGTGGTCTCCTTCTAAGCTCACCACAGTATGGTGCTCGCGGCACAGATATTGTCTCTACCAGCTCATATTCATCGGAGTGGCCTAAATGCTACTGCCAAGTATCAGAAGATTAATTTGGTGACAGTTTTTCTTCTTGTGTCTTAGTCCCATGCAGATTTGCAGAGAAGCTCAGCTCCACATAATCATTTTGATGGTGCCATCTGCTTTCTACTTTCCAGATATTTGAGTTTTCCCAGAGTCATGAGGTCTTTCTCTGGATATTTCACCATCAAGGTGTCAGACAAAGCGATGGAAAATGAGGAGACTTGTACAGGGTCTTTTATGAGCCAGGCTTGGTGGCAAGACGCCTTTCTGCCCCTTTTCCTTTTGACAGAGATCTGTCTTGGGAGCCTCTTTTCATTGCAAGAAAGGCTTGGAGATGTGGTTCGGCTCTGACTCTAGAATAAGAAGAACAAGTTAGATGAGCATTTAAATTCTCCACACAGACCATGTGACTCGATTTTTTTTTGGAGTGGTACTAGGGATTTAACTGGGGTCCTTGTGCATGCTAGGTAAGCACTCTGCTGCTGAACTATATCTCCAGCCTCAGAAATCTTAAAAGTTCTGTCATAGCACACAGTTTGAGGGATATTGACTTTCTTGGAAATAACACAAGCCAAGTCACGAGTTGTCAGCATCACATGCACGGGAGGTTATTATTAGTATTAGTATTCAGCGGTGAAGCATATGTTCACGGCCCTGACGATGAGTGCCATGCTATGATTCAGATTAATGTTCCTCAAAGGCCTGTGGGTTAGAGGCTTCATTCCCGGCCTTTGGTGGTATAAACTCCCACTAGGTAGGGCCTTGAGGGAGGAAGTGATATTGCTCGTGGTGTACCCTTAAACATAGGCTCGGACTGCAGCCGCTTCTTCTCTTTGCTTCTCAGCTACCCTGAGAGAAGGGGCTTCCTCTGCTATGTGCTCTTGCCGTGAAGTACTGTGTTGCCAGAGGACCAAACACAACAGAGCCGATTGGGCAAAACAACCCCAGAAATTGTGAGCCAAAATGAACCTTTTTCCTTAATAAGTTGATTGTCTCAGGTGTGTTGTGAGGCTGAGTGACAATGCCCTGGAACTCGTAACCCAAACATGCTGACTGAGGTGAGTATTTCTCATTCCAGTGAGAAATCTTTTGTAGTCATGCTCTGAGAACACAGCTTTTAGAATTGAAATTCTCCTCCAGGTCAAATGGTCCAGGCTTCTGCTCTGACCAGGATGAGACTCGCCAGCCAGAAAGCGGAGTGAGGCACTCCTTTGTTAGAGGTGGAGAAGGGTGCCCACGATGCCTTGCGATTGATTGATTTAGCCAGTTTTCCTCAAAAGCTCATCTTACACCCGAGTCTCCTGTTCCTCCCTCAATTCTCTGCTTTCCCTAAATCCTTTACACCGATGGGCATTTCTGAGTTTGACAAATGGCACTGTCTGCGTGGAGATAAACGAGAGCAGTCTTGATTCTTATTTAAACCCAGCAAATCTGTGGCTACCAGACATGTGTTCGAACAGATGGAAACACCTGGAGCCCACCAGAAAGCAGACAGGAAGCGGGGTGGACCGAGAATTGTGCTGAAAAAAGCAGCAGAGTGTTCGGTAAAATTCATTCTTTGAGCAAGACAGGGAAGGGACCAGATTAGTTCTGATATGCTAATTAACAAGACTGTCCAATAACAAGTGAGGTTCATTTGGGCCAAGTCCAGTTCCATACTGTGGGCAGATGAATCTTTTGTTTCTTTTTCCTCATGCAGAATACAAGGGCCTCGTGAGTGTTTTCGTTTCTCACATTTATTCGTTTAAAAAAAGGAGTTTGCTGACAGCACCCCATTAAGATGACTCCCCTTATTTATCAATCCTGCCAAGCTCCCTGACAGAAAAGGGGTTTGGTGCTTTTAAAAATAGGTTTTCTTCCCAAATGAAGCAAAGCGTGTTAAAGAAGGAGAGGGGAAAAAGTGAAATGTGAAGCTTGTCATGTGAAAGGCAGTTTCATTATTTGTCCTTTAGCTGCTTTTGTTCCCACTGAGGGAATGTTTGGGTCTCTCCCCAATTTGCTAGAGATGAAAGCCCAGTTGCCCAACCATGAAAGACAGGAAAGGACATAGGGAGGAGAGGATTTTGGCAGCCCTAATCCCGGGTCTTCAGATTGAAAGAGAATCTGGGGAGGGGCTGTGGTTGCTAAGTCTATGTGTGGAGCTTCCAAATTTGAGCTGTCAGGCCTGGAGTCCTGGAAAGCTCTGTTGGACACCATGGTTCCCATGGGTTAAAAAATAACATCATTTGCATAGATCTTTTACTCCTTGAAAGCTTCTTTCCCTTTCTAATCCTGTTTATCCAAAGTTAGTTTCCAAGCCTCAGCGCAGACCTTCTTGCTGTTAGTTCTCACCCAGCAGGAAACTCAAAGGCAGTAACCTGCCCCTCCCACCCCCATTACCCAGGACGCACTCCCTCCAAGGATGCTGTGAACGTGGTCTGCACAGGGGACGAGAAGTTGGGCCAGCATCACTGCAGACTGCTGTGCCCTGGAAGGGCCGCCAAGGCATTGGACACCAGAGCACAGGTCTGGCCTTACATCTGCCCAGGACTCTGGCCACAGGTAACACATTTAATCATCTGCACCTCACTTTCTGAACTGTGAGATGTGGCCAGAGCCATGTTGGTTGCTAAACCTCTGTAGTTCTTTTCTGCTCCACAAATATGCATTTACACTACCTTTGTGTTTTTGATATTCCAAAGCTGATGGGAGTAAGATAATCAAATTAGGATAATTTGTTTGCTCTTGTGCATATATGATTGAAGTTTCCTATTTTTATAAAAATGAGAAAAATAGTAGTGCCGTGGGAATGTTGGGAGCCTCAAATGGTAAAACATTGGCAGGCATTTACCAGAATGCCAGCTGCATAGTCAACGACCAGTGCATATTAAATATAATTGGTCTACCTCGCACACACAGGAAGCAGGTAACAGTTTTGAGGTGTGATATCAGTCTTAGTATTTGCAAATACAGTCATGCGTTGGCTGCTCTGGATTTCAGGGCATAAATGAGGTCACATAAAGAAGGGGCTGTGTGTCTATCCTTGAAATTACCAGGGACCTGTCTGCTGGGTGAACCTCTGCCTTCGAGGTGGCTGGGGGTGAACCTAGGAGGTAGAGGCTGAGATGTCAGATTTGGCTTATTCAACTTCCTCACACAATACCCAGAGATCTATTATGCTGGAGCTACAGGGACAGAAAAAGAGTATCTAGGCTTCTTTGTCAATATCCCTGGACCCCAGAATGGATCACGATATAAGTCCTTTTATTAAACTTGAAGTACTATTGCCACATGTCATGATAAAGGCTACAATGGAAGGAGTTTTGTCAGTCCCATGACAAGCATGCAGCCTCTGAGACACAGGCATTATCCTTTGTTTTGGGTGTATTTGTGATAATGACCTGAATGGCATCTACTGAATGCTTTCACTTAATACATGTAGCTAACCCTCCATGGCCCTCCACCCCACCATGTTTAACGGGTAGAGATGTGCCTAATGCCTGTGGTGCTGTATCTGAGCCAGGAAATCTGAGTCAAACAACGCTGTGTTACTACTGTGAACACTCTTCCTCCCCTGGGATTTCAACTCCCTTCCTGGTTTTAGGTAAGCTGTATCAAATAAATTAAATAGGCTGTGGTATCCTACTCCTCTTGAATTATAGATCAAAATTTGATTAGGTTATTGATTAATCATTTAGGAATGCCTTAAGTTTTTAGAGCGCTGACAAGGATTCCTCAAGGTGCTTAACATTCAGCATTTTGAGGAAGCATCATTGTCTAAAATCCCTGTCATCTTTAAATATGCTTTCAAGTGATCAGAAACTACAGACACAAATGAAAAAAATTAGCATATTTTCCTTAAGCATAGGTGAGTGCTTATGTAGATGTGTATTTTGCTGATCTCAGTGTGTGTGAACATAGGAGTATGTGAGTGAATGATGGATGAGTGAGAAACAGTGACAGCAATTTAATTAATTCTACTGACATTGTTATGCTTTCAAATTCAAGTAAAAGTTGAGATTGGAAGAACCTAGAAATCCCCATGGTTGCTATTGATCTTACTTTTCTGTTCAGCTTAAATAGAACAGCAAATTAACAAAACAAACCAACCCTGGGCAACTGATG
>PVJX010028292.1:0-24013 GCA_004027295.1 Dolichotis patagonum | reverse complement strand
TCCCAATGCGCCAGGGTCTCTCTCCTTCAGGCCGCTGAAAGTCTGCCACACTCTCAGCCACCCCCCAGAGAGGGGAGGAGCTCCTTGTTCTCCCGGCACCCCGAGTCAACTGCACAGTGCAGGTCCCGAGGCGCCAGGGTCTCTCCCCTGCAGGCCCCCCAAAGTCCACCATACTCACCTGCTATTTCTTTCTAATGAATTGACCATTCCATTTCCAAAGTTCTGAAACGGCCAACAGACCACAGAAAGAATTCTCTTTAGGCTCCTGTTTGAAACCAGCAGCTACAGCGATCTGCTGGCCTTGCTTCAGGGCCAAATATTACCTTCTTTTGAAGTCTTATAATGTCTCCAATGCTTTGTTTTTATTAATGTTGTTATATACTGCTGAGACATCATGGTAACCATTGTAAATCACCTTGCATTGCGGTTTTATATGACTTTTTTGCTTCATGCTTTTCTAGGAATTGTTTTGTTTTGTCTTTCTTCGTTTTGTTTTTCCCTCTAGTACAGAAAGGATAGATATACATGTAGAGACTCATGCATGTGTAGAGCTCATAAACAGTTTATGAGAATCAATTATATAACGCATGATAAAATGAACAGCTACTTTGAAGAAAAAGAGACACTACAGTACACAGTGCTGATTCTGAAATGTTATGATGTGAAATCCAGAAATACTATTATTTTTTGTTCAAAGTGATTTTAGCTTGTTTTGTTTTGTTTAAGTTCAACACACATGAAGGTATGGATGGCTGTTTTGAAGAGAATGAGAGACACTATGACAGCCATTCTTGGCTTCCTTAATGTCTGGTCTTGAAGACCTGAAATGCCTTCCTCGTCCTGTTCAGGTCAGTTCCATACTATGTTGTTTCGTGTGAATTCCCTGTATGTGAAGATATGGACAACTAGTTGGAAGAAAACAAGAGTTAATATGATAGTGAATATCTACGATTGTCTAGCTTTGAAATTTATGTCACTTACATTGCTTTCTTGTGTTCTGTTTTGTTGTGTTTAATTTTACCCTTTTGATATAATTGCATGTATGTTTAAGTGTGTAAGATGGATGACCATATTACTGTTTTTGTTAGATCGTGGAGCAGAACTGTTAACAGTGTTACTGTTTGAATGTCTACTTTGCATGTTTTAATTCTGTAATTTGAACAACTATTTCCAAGATGTCAGTATGTAATTTATCAAGTAATGATTTCTTAGTGGGTTTTTTTGTTGTTGTTCTTTTCCTTCTTTCCTTGGAAATCTGTATTGTTACTACCCTTTATTCTGTTTTGTTTTGTTTGTGTTTTTTCTCTTCAAATAAAATTTAAAAAAAAGAATGAATAAGATGAACAATGAAAATGTGGAATAATGGGAACTCATTAATTTTTGTTCAGAATGCAGGTAATCAAGTTACTTTGAATTATTCATATATATATATATATATATGATAGATAACTATACTACTAATTTCTGTTAGTTCATCAGATTAACAGTTTGTGTTTTCGTTGTTTGATTGTTTGATCATTTATTTCCTTGCTTATAACAGTACCTGGTGCTTCTGCTCGCTCAGCTTTGCTAACATTCTGGAGCCACATGTGTCCTCTTTCTGGTGTCCTCTCATCCTAACACTCCCAGCTCTACCCCAACACTGAGTTTTGGCCCCTGCTTCCCTGGTCAGTCTCATCAGTGACCATTTGTTCCTTTGCTTTCCAGCTTCTGTTATTTAATTTCTATGGTTTCCTTTATCTTCATGTCCTGTACCTTTTGAAAATCCATTTACCATACTTTATTTGGGGAAGGGATGATAATAAATGCATATACCTAGGTTCACTCTGTTGAATCTTTCTGTGTATCAATAGCCTTCTTATAATAAACACTCTTGTTGATTTCCTGCCACCAAGGTGGCAGAGATGATGCTGCGAGTTCAGCAACTTACGGTCTCTTCTTGGGTCACACTGTTTTGTATTTATGTTGGAATCACTGAGCTGGATTCTCATGAATGGGGATAAATCATGGAATTCTGCTCCCTTGCTCTCTAGCCCCCTCTCATCATCGAGAATGAAATACACAACTCAGAGATGGCTGAGAGGCCAGGTGTCAGCAGCCTGGGCCCTTGAGGCCCCCTTAGAGGAGAATCACCTGCCCCACATTGGACTGTGAGGTGAACACAGAATCCTCCTGTGTTGTTTAGCTCCTGAGAGTTAAGGGTTTACTTGTTGCTTCGCCATGTCCTGGAAGATCCTAACTAATCCAATTGCTTTTTATAGCATACTTCAATTAAAGCCAAGGACATAATCCCAGAAGACAGTTGTATAGTGGGACCAGAGCCACGTAGCAATGCATACTGCTCTCCGATGGTTCCAGCCCAATCACTGTGGATTATCTAGAGGAACCAGCAGGCTGTAAACGCTCCACACAGTGTACTGTGGGAATTAATTTTAGAAATCAAATTGTTTATGAGTCGGCCAGCTAAATCTTTGGGGTTACGTTCCTCAGCTAGAATTTGCAATACTGATATTATATTGTTTTCCATTAAGTATTGAAACATATGCTTTGAAAATGGGCCAGAGAAGAAATAAGATTAACATTCTCTTAGGAAAATGAAGTTTCTAACCATGTCTTAGCTTGAGCACAGGGCGGTTGGAGGCCACTATAGAACAAGCGACTAGGAGAGTCTGCCAAGCAGGGCTGAGGTGTGCCCTGAGGCTGAGAGTGGAATCCCTCCAAAGCTGGCGTGGAGAGGTGGAAGACCCCAGATGGATGGTCACGAGCGCCTCTCTCTTCCCCTGGTAAGAATCCCGAGGCTCCTGTGAGGGACCTCCCTTCTTTTTCTTTCTATCACTGTGGGTTAAGTGTGGCTGCCCCTTTCCCCTCAGGCCTGATTAGTTCACAGGGACCAGGAGAGCCAAGTGCCCAAGGAGAAAAAACCCTGAAGATTCTTTTTCCACGTTGTTGAGCTGAGGGAACTTGAGCCTGGGGCTGCTGAGAACCCAGGTGTCACCACAAGGGCAGCTGCTTCCTGGGGCTGAAGTGACTGCAGGAAAGCGGGGGTGGGGGTGGGAGTGGGGGTGATCTTCCAGCCCTCTATGGCTCACTGTAAATTTGATGACATCTCTGGACCCTTAAATGAAAAATGGAAAGCTGGAATAGAAAGGGAAAAACTAGGAGTACTAGATGCTATGTAGACCACGAGGGCTGCCTTCAGGTTCCCTTTTGCTGAATTCACCGACTCCTCTGGATCTGAGCGTCCATAGGAGATCCCACTTATGCCTCTGGCTGAATGAAGGTTTACTGTTTCGAGGCAAACTTTTTGGCAATCAGAGAGAGTGTTCAAGAATGTATTACAGAGGCAGACCATTAAGAATATCCACCTGATTTCAGGGAGAAGGTGAAATCTTGAAAACTTTCAACTTTAGTCTGTAATTTCATTGCTATGCAAGATATCCACCCCCCACCCCCATCTCTCTGTCTCTCTCTCTCCTATTTTTCTTAAGTCAGGAGTAGTACTAACAACTGTCAGCTGTATCATTTGCATGTACTAAGCGCTTTCCATGAATTGGGCCTTGGTTCTCACAATGACCCTGTGAAGTTGGTACTAATATCCATCCCACTTTACAGATGAAGAAATAGACTCAGTAGTTAAGTAACTTTCCCAAAATTTGTCAGTTGGTAAGTGACATAATTGGGGTTTTTAGAACAGCTTTCTTGGAGGTATCATCCATATACCATAAAATCTAACCAGTACAAGTGTACAATCCAATGGTGTTTGGTAAGCTTATGAAGTTGTGCAACTCTTACCATCATTCAGTTCTAGAATGTTTCCATCACTGTAAAAGATCATTTTCTGACCATTTGTAGTCACTCCCTGTCCTCTTTGTCCAGCTTCGGGCAGACACCACTTTACTTCTCATATCTAAAGATGTCCCTCCCTGGACCAGATACATAAATGGAATCAGGCAACAGGCGATCTTGCACTTCTGGCTCCTGTCACTTCTGTCACAGGCCTTTCAGGGTTCATCCACGCTGCAGCACGTATCGGTGCCTCATCCTGCTTATTGTTAAAGAGTCCACTGTATGACACACCACTGTATTTATCCATTCATCAGTTGGATATCGGCATTGTTTGCACTTTGGAACTACTGTGAGTAATGCTGCTAGGAGTAGTTGCTTATGTGACTTTGTGTGGACAGATGCTTTCATTTCTCTTGTGCGTACTCTTAGAAGTGGCTCATAGCCCTGGTCTGTCTGACACCAAAGCCAGACTCTCACTTGTTCTTCATCTCTTCAAATCAGTCTCCAGTCGCTCAGCCCTTGGCCAGCACATGCCCATCACTGAAGCCCTACCTAGTAATATACGGTGCTTCCAGGAAGCTCCCTCCCTCCCCATGATTAGTATCAAGGGTCTGTGTAGCTTGCAACTCCTTAATACCAAGACCACAAATCCACACTTGAGCTCTCCCCAAGAGCACCCCAAGGTCAACCTCGATGACCACCATGGTCCTCACTATCCTTATGGTTTCTCAGGAACATTCAATCTGCTACACTAATGGCCGATTAATGTGAGAAATAAATTTTCTTGAAGTCGACAGGCAACTGTCTTAGAATTCCAATGGTGCCTCTTCAGGTGATTCTCCATTAAAACAACAAAAAACAAAAATCAGTGGGTGAGTATTTTTCTAAGTATCAGAGTGGAAAAGTCTGCAGCACCATTCCCTCTCTGAGAGTCTTTGTCCTTCTGTCAACTTGAGAAAAGACTTGGCTTGACAGGCTCCTGCATTTTTGAGGCTCAGTTTACAAAGAGATGAGAGCTTCTGGCATAAGGCAAAACATCTCCCACTCCTTGAAACTGACCTAAGCAGTGGATTCAGAGCTTTATTGACTCTTGGGCATCCACTACCCTTCCTGGTACCCTTCCAAAGTGGGCAGTCCCATTGAGCCCCTTCTAGAGGTGAGGGTGGCTGCCCATCATCATGCCCAGCCACTCCATGGATTCCCGATAGAGTGGCGTCTTGGGGAAAAAGAGTGTCTGTCCATCATTAAGAGGCTAATGAGTTCATTTCAGACTCTCACCCTTCCCCTGACAGAGGGCAGGAACACATCTCTCTCAACTGAGCAACCAGACACTCTCTCTTTGGAGAGAGTGAGGCAGGATGTGGATAGCTGGAGGCTGCACCTAGCTCAGCAACCACTGCAGGACATAGAGCAGCTAGGTCCTGCTTAAGTGGCTTTGAATTTCCTGCTGCTCAGTCCTCTGAGTCCCTCCTCCACCTCGGTTTTAGACATTCCCAAGCTTGATTCTCCTGCTTCCTAACAAGTTTCTAAGCCTTGGAGACCTCTTTAGAAACTCCCTCTTATCCATCAGAAAGCCCAGCTCAACTTCTGTTGCTTGCAACCAACAACCTTTCCTGATACAATCTACATTATAGTGGCTACCATTTCTGAATGTGAGATATTGTAAATCTGGAGTATGACTGTATTTCTGTAAATTACAAACACACTCTCTTTGGGTGGAAAAGTTTTCAAAAGGGTCCTTCTCTGGAAGACCAATTTATAGGATAGCCCTTCCTCCCTGTCAAAACAGGGAAGCCCTGGAGGCAGGGCTCAGCAATGGAGCATGTGCACGTGCCAGCACCTTTGGCCATGAGCAACCTGCAAAGTCACCTGTGGCTGCTGTCATGTATTTCCTAGATGCTATGGTTTAGATCTAGAATGTCCTCCAAAAGGCTCAGGTGTTCAGAGGTGGGGCTTTTGGAAGGTGATTTGTTTGTGGGGGCTCAATACTCAGTGGATCAATCCTGACTGCAATAATGTGACGAGCTTTCCTCCACCTGGCTCTTCCGTTGTGCCATTTCCCCCTTACAGTTGGCCAACCACACCTGGATTGAGAGAACTGAAACTGTGAGCCAAAACAAAGTCCTTTAAGTTGCAGTGTTGGATATTGTGTCATAGTCAAGAGAAAGTGACAAGGACACTGCAACTACTATTCCGATAGTTGTTTTAAAATTCCTGAGATCAAAGAGAAGGGCCAACACTCCCCAGAAGGTACTTTTTCTTTCTTATCTCTCCTTTCTTCCATCTTTGATAAATATAGTGGCCCCAAGCACCTTACAGCCAGCCATAGCCATAGCAGATACCCCAAGAGACTTTCACTGTGGCTGCAGTAAACTTTGTTCATTGGACCATCCTGAACAATTCTGCCCCATAGCTTCTCTGGGTGACTTTTCTATACCTGTCTCCAATCCAGTTTTCAAGAAGCTCCTTCCTTGAAAAGTCTGCTATTAGCTGCTAGGACCTCAGGCAGGCATGTCCCTATTTTTCCCTATGTAAGCAGTATTAATAGTCATGGTTTCTATCCAAATTCAGCAGAGGACCCTCAGCCAATTGATGGGTTTGTGGAAACCAAGGTTCAGTAACTTACTCAATTATCTCACCTGGTTAGTGGCAGAGCTAGGAAACAAGACCAAATCCATTGACAGCAAAACCTGTCAGTTATGCAGTCCTCTTTTCTACGCCTAGAAGAGGGAACCTGTGGAGACAGCCTAACTCTTGGAGCTGGAGAACAGAGAGTAAACAAGGGAATGAAACTAAGGGAGTGCAATCTTAGGGTGAGAGCAGCACTTTCAGCCACCAGCACCCCACTGACCAACATCGACCTGAGTCTGATCAACACCAGGATGAGGGGTCAACAGAAATCCTCACCAAAGTTTATCATGTGAGACAGATAAAGCTCTGTCACATTGCTGCAACTCTTTTCAATATAAGCTAGAATAATAGTACATAAAACAGTGTCCCTAGCAATTCTACTTCTAGGTATTTACCAGCAAAAAATGAAAATATATGTCTACAAAGAGCCTTTAACACAAATGGCCATAACAGCTCCAAGGAATTACCCAAATGTTTACCAAGGAAACCTACATAAGCAAACTGTGGCATATCTATACAATGGATATACTGTATTCAGCAATGAAAAAGAACAAACCACTGACAAGCAAAACAAACTGGATAACTCTCACAAACAGGTGAATGATAGAAGCTGGGCCATCAAAATAAATGTCATGATTCCATTTATATAAAATCTAAAATGAGACAAAACTAAGCTGTGGTCAGGAGGGGAAGAAGGGAGTGGCTGGAAAGGGGAGCAAGAGAAGGTTCTGGAGCTACTGAAATGTTCTCTATCTGTTTGGAGTAGCAGATTCTCAGGTATACACACTGCCATAATCCACTGAACTGAATTGATGATCTGTCCATTTTACCACTCAGTAATCTCTTATTGTCCGCAGGGCATAGGTTCCAAGACGTGCCCTGTTTGAGAGTGCAGCATTAATCCTATGTGTTCTGTTTCTATGCACCATAAATCCTATGCATACTGTTTCCTCTCTGGGATACACTTTCACCCACTGGCTTAAAGGAAGCACTTTCTAGCTCCTCTTTTGATATATCTTAGTTGCCGGCATCACTAATTTTGTGTTTGGGGGCCATTTTTCAGTAAAATAAGGGCTTCTTGAATACGAGCAGCAGGATACCATGACAGTGAATCTGATAACTGAGATGGCTACAAAGTGACCAAAGGGCAGGTAACCCATACAACATGGATACACTGGACAAAGAGCATATTTGGGTTCCCAGTGGGATAGGGTAGGATTGGTTGAGATTTCACCATGGATTCAGAGCATGGTGCAATTTAAACCTATTGAATTTTTCATCTATTCATAGAATGATCCATCATATGTTCAGGTCACAGTTGACCACAGGTAACTGAAATCGAAGAAAATGAAAGCACAGATGGGGAGAACTACTGTATACTATTATGTCTGAATTTTTAAAAAATGTCAGGAATAAAGTCTGAACATTGTTTTTCTCTAGGGCTCAGAATGCCACTGTGTCCTCCTGCCCCTACAGCTGTGGTAGCCCCACAGATGACACTTTGCCTTGCCCAGACTGGCTTTCCACTCTCTTCACTGGTGAGTCCATTTATCCTCAGCCCTTGTTCCTCCTTCCACCTCTGCTGGTTTCTACCTGAGAAGAAAGGGACCAAGGAGACCTTTCTACATCCCAAGGAACTCCTGGGCTCTGGTCACAGTTTTTCCACATCAGCCCCCACTGGTCAGGGCCCTACATACCGACAGATGCAGCTCCCTACAAGGGGCGAGCGGGCAGCTAAGGTCTTTTGGTCTGGTATGTGCCTCTGGAAAGGAAAAAGACCCATTTGTCTCAACCTAAACTGAAGAAGCTGAAACTCCAAGCGACTGCAGAGAAACCCTCAATGAAGCACTTGGAGTTGAAGTGGGAGTATGGGGAAAGGGCTCTTTCCTAAAAGGCTAATAGTGTGGGAGAAAGAAAATGAGCTTTGAAGCAGAGACCTGGATTCAAATCCTAGCTGGGTGACTTAACCAGGTGTGCGAGTGTGAGTAGGTGGCAGCCTCACAGAGTCTTCCTCACCTTCCTGCTAAAATAGAGGGTGCTGGGCAGAGTACATAAAGCAAGTGCACCAAGTCCCTAACCCCCACCCTGGCCTCCGCCCCCCAGGCAATCACAGGGTATACTAAGGATCCTTGCAATTTGCTGCTATGTCTCCATGGTAACACTCACAAGTACAATGACAGGGATGTGCCTGTATGTTGCTTTTGCAAATAGGATGAATAGGCAAAGTCCTTGTCTTTTTTTGCATCTCATGTTAATGTCAGTTCTTGAGAGAAGCCTCCCCGGGCCCCTCACAAATCAAGTTAAATAGCCCTTCCCACAGTCATACCCAAACACTCTGATCCCAACTGATTGCTGTGTATTCAGCGGGAATCATTCATTTTCCATCCCCCTTTCTCCTGAGGCTACTAATCCTGCCAAGTCAGAGAATGTCTGCCTTCCTCTCCCACTATTTTCAGAACATATCTAACAGTGTGTGGCCTATGGTGACTTTTCAATAAATGTTTGTGAGTGACCAAATTCATGTCTTTGGTAAAACGATTTGAAGCTCATTCTCCTGTTAGCCAGGCATTCTCAGACCCCAGGATCTGGAATGGGATTCAACCTGACGGGCAGCTCTATATTGCTAAAGTTAGGACATGTTTCTGCACAAAGACAGAGATTATCATGAAGGTGAAACTCACAGAACTTCGTTCCTGGTTGGAATCCAGCCATCAACTTGCATCTGACAAAAGCATCATTTTTCATTCAAATAGCCTGTGTCCATAAGTGGCATATAAGGGCCCATAACAGAATATATGCCTTTTTTCTTTTAAAAAACTCTATAAATCATTCCTGATATCTATAATGGAGATTAATTTAAATTAATACTATCAGCTTTTATTATTTATGCAGTTCATATTTTTAACATTTATTTTAAACTAGTTCCAGGTCCATAAAATCAAGGGATTTGAAATGGTCTGAGGTTTCAGGGTTAATTTCCATATTAATTTAAGCTATAAACACGATTAGGAAGTAAATCTACTGATATATATATATATATATATATATATATATATATATATATATTCTCAAATCAAAGGTACATTTGGGATTATTCATGGATATAGATTTCCATGCCAAAGAAGCCCCCAATTAACGTGGGGAATGTAAAATTACTCCATTTTCCTAGTTAAGTTTTTGTGGAGGTCAGCTTTTGAAGTCTCATGAACCCTATTAATCAGTTACTTCCCTTTCTTAACATCCCTTCTCTGACTCACTTCTTTTGAGAAACCTATTCTAAGCCTTCTGCAAGAAAGCAAAGTCACCCCAGGACGCTGTACCTCTGAGTCAAATATGCAGAACACCCTGAGAAAGGAGTAGCTCACCTCTGCTCCCCGGGCTTTGTCTGGGCTGCGAGCCCCTGCCCTCGGTGCCTCCGTGATACCTGAGTCAGGAACGCTTGCTGTTTTTGTTTCTGAACGAAACTGCGTGTAGAGCGCTGTTCTGAGACTCCTGGTAGATTATCTTGGTTCTATGATGTCAATCTCTTTTCATGCCCCTTAGTATAAAGAGTATAAAGAAATTGTTACAAAGTTTTGTCACAGGTCACACTGAAACTAAGTGGCAGGGCCAGACAGCCCACCCTGCTCTCTCAATCACTCTATAGCAATGAGCTGAGCAATCTCTGAACTTCCTGTTCCTATGTTTGGAATATGGAAAGGTACCTGCAAACCAGAGGAACAAAAAGCAGGATCAGAAAGATCCAGGCAGACTCACTTAAACAGCAAAACTCCAGTGGGAGGAAAAATGGGAGATGGCAGCAGAGTGCCCCAAGAGAACCACTGTGCCCCAGGCAAAGCCGTGAGAAGTAAACCGCACCTGCTCCATTGACTGAACTGCTGTCTACATGCTTCCTCCTTCCCTCCTCCCCATGCCCTTTGCTGATCCGCCTGGGAGTCCTTGTTGGCACCGTCTGTTCCCAGCCCTGAGCCTTACCTGCCTGCCCTCACTCAGCATCTGAGGCTTAACACACTTTGCAGCATGCCCCAAGTGCAACTGACAGCAGTCCACCTTGATCCTCCAGACGTCACTGAGCACCTCTGATTTCCCACAGTTGTTAAGGAAGCGAGCAGCCAAATCCCTTCCTGGAAGAAGCTGAGAGTCCAGTGGAAGAAAGGATTCGGATACTGGAATCTAGATCTCAGTTTACCAACATTTTGATGTCCTTTAGCCTCCCTGAGCGGAACCGACATTTCTTTGTTGTGGCAATCAGAATAACAAAACCTACTTTTGGGGTCAATGTATGGACCAACTTAAGATGAGTGAGAAAGCATGGGAATAGACGCCTCTTGTCTTCCTGGCTCTGCATCCTGCCCCTCTTTAAAAGCAACATGCTGGTATTTCTGTGGGGAACCACTGCCCTCTGGTTTCACTGGGCTGACTCTATCGCTGGTTTAGGGTGAGAAGATGCCTGAGCCAAACCAGGCCAACTAGAATCACAGTGACTGGTTCAGTTATGGGTTCATAACAGAGTCTGGCCCAACGGGAACTGGCTTGAGGGCTTTTCTTGGTGCCATGGGGACAGAAGCTTTCTGTTCTCAGAGTTGCCCAGGGCACAAGCTGAGCACTTTGGCCACCATCTTGTGGCAATGGAAGAGAAGCTTGCTGAATAACGATTTCAACCTAAAGACAAGGATGAAGGGAAGAAGGGAAGGAGGGAAGGAGGGAGGGAGGGAAGGGGAAATTAGGATAACTTGGAATAGCTATATCTAGCTGCGACAGTTTGACAGACTCTTAATATTTCAGATGCTGAAAGTGATAGTTCTCTTCAGCTTTTCCATTGTAGGTAGCTACTGTTGGAGGGTAATGTCAAGTCATACAAGGCCCCAGCCCTCAGAATGTGAAATATTTAGAGATAAAGTCTTTCAAGGAGGAATAAATTAAGATGAGATCATTAGGAGGCCCTAATCCAATCTAACAGTTGTCCCTATGTGTAAGTAGGGAGAATTGGACACACAGAAAGATAGCAGGCTCTGCAGTAGGGGAAAGACCGCAACGATACAGTGCAAAGGGGTAGTCTACAAACTAAGGAAACCAAACCTGCCAACACCTTGCTCTTGGATGTTTAGCCTCCAGAATTATAAGAAAATAAAGTGTGAATGATAACCATATCTGTCTCATGGGGCTGTTGTGAGAATGAAGTAAATAGAGGTAACAGCTAGAACATACCTTGTACCTACTAAGAATTGATAAATCCTTTTGTTAGCTATTAATACCATCACTACGAGTACTCCATCCCTACTAATTCCACTCTACTAGTGTCATCACTACTACTACCACCACTAGTAGTACCAACTCCACTCCAACTATCATGGGAGCTCACAGAGAGGAACACAGTCATAAAGAAGGCATAAAGTTTCATCTGTGCTCTCCAGCCATCTGGTAGGAAGGTGGGAGATGACACCATTTTGGTTCTGTCCCCTCTTTTCTCCCTCTCTTATGGTGGGATCATCCACCATAGCAATTGATTCTCAGCCACACTTTCTTCAGATTCAGACAAAGAAAACGCTGGAGGCACTATTAATGTTCAAAATATATTGGCATGTCAGTGCCCTGTACACAGTAGGTGCTCCGTAAGTGCTCATTGAATGAATTAAAGTTAGAGGAGGACAAAAAATGAGAATGTGATGAGCAGAGTGAACTGGAAATTGAGTAGAAAAACCCACATGTCATCAACTACACATAGAAACCAAGGCACCAATTGTCCTTTGGCTTCCTCCTCTTCTCTCCTAGTGGCCAGAATCTTAGCTCTTCTCTGTTTCTCATCCTGCTCAAAGCCTCTGCTTACCAGCCCCAGAGGTCACACTGTGATTCACTAAGCCACCTACTGCTCGGATGGCAATGTGAGGGAGTCGCTATTTATCTTTGTTACTGCTGCAAGTGTCCGAGAAAAAGCAGCTTCACAGATCACGTCTGTTGGGATAACCTATTGATTTGTGTCACGTTTCTCCCAATCCCCATTTTATTGTTGTTCAAGACGGGGTCAGTGTAGGTCAAAAATAACTCTTTCCAATGGAGGCAATGGACTGAGGAATTCTAAAAGGAATTCTAAATTCTCTAAAAGGTGCGGACTGGGGGAGTAATGGAAGATGACCAAGTTGTCCCACTGCCAAGTCAGAGAGGGAGGAAGGGTCAGAATAAAATTGCGATATACAAGTTTAGAGAGAAAAGAAAGAAATTAACTGAGAGGTTAGAGTGGATGGCAACTTAGTATCAAAACCCACAATAAAAATTTTAGGAGACTTTAAAACATTAGTTTTTCATAGCGGCCAAATTGGTTTGCCAAATATGGTCCAAGTGCTAGCTAACTATTGCACACCTGATGAGAGGGTAGGCACCTCATATTTATGACTGCAAGATCCTTGCCAAACATTTCACACACAGCAGAGTCTGGCAGCTGTGACCAAATACAACCACTGTCCGTCTATCTGTGAAGTTTTATAGGAACACAGTGGTACACATTCATTTATGTATTTGTCTAGAGCTAATTCGCCATGGTGGCAAAGGTGAGTAGTGGTAATAGAGATTATTTGATCTGAAAAGCCTTAAATACATTACAAGAGAAGTTGAGTAGCCCATATCTGTAGGATCCTAGTTAATTCTCACATCTTCATTGTATATAAGGAAGATTTAACTCATAGGAGTAAATAACCTGCTCAGGATCAGACTCAAAGATGGTGCTGGGATTTGACTAGAGTTCTGCTTAACACTGAACATTTTCTCTGATGGGTACGTTGCTTTCCAAAAGAAGAAAACATCATAGGTAAATGTCAAGCATCAATAAAAGTCATATTTTTATGTACAAGTCAAATTTGGCCCAAGGGTTGTTCAGCTCCCACTATTTCATTAAAATATTCAATCGAGTAGTTTGAGGTTAAAAAATATATCATTGTACATTTAGAAACTTTTGTTGTAACTGGGATTTTAGGGTAATGGCATGTGTCATTGTTAACTCTATAGCATCTACTTCCTCCCTAGTCTCAACCAATACTGACCACTTGGGTGGGGGGACAGCATGAGCCCTCTCCGATAGGAGGCCAAGTAGAACCCTTAAAAAATACTGCTCAGTGCTATGGTTTGAATGTGTCCTCCAAGTTTCATGTGCTGGAAAGTTAATCCCCACATATAGTACGTATGTTGATGCTATTTGGAGATGGGGCCATTGTGAGATAATTAGGATGAGATAAGGTCATCAGGATAGGGATGGGGCTGGTGCCTGCGTAAGCGGAGCAAGAGAGCTGAACTGAAAGCATGCTTGCTCTGGCTCCACAGTGTTGGACACTGCTAAGTCCCTCACTAGACGCTGACTGGATACATGTGCCATTCTCCCAGCCTCCAGAACCATGTTCCAAATAAACTTCTATTTGTTGTTATGGCAACAGAAAAGAGACTAAGGCACCACTGCGTCATCTATGGTGATCTGGGGGTAAAATCAAGCACTGTATGTCTTCTTCCATCTTCACGCCCTTTCCTGGTGACAGTCATTCTCTAAGATCCTGGGCATGGCTGGCAACATGTTCAGGCTGAGGGAGGTGGAAAGTGGTAGAAATATTCAGAATGAAGTGTTTTCCAAATAATCTCTGATTTTCTTCTACAATTTTGAGGGGGGGGATTCACCATGGTCAAAAGGAAGAGAGGAGACAGTTATTGCTTAATTTCAGGAAAAAAATACTTATTAGGTGGGATGGGGAAGGTAAAGCCAAAGGAAATCACCAAAGGACACAACCTTCCATCTGCATCTTGAGTGGCATTGTTTAAGGAGCAGGAGAGGGGTAGTTCCTAGAAATACGATTTCTGAAGAGCTGCTGGTTCCCGAGGACCAGTGCAAGACCCTGTTCCAGGTGCACTGCAGCTCTGTAAGTCTGCGGCTGTGTACTGAGCACCCCACTGCAGCACTGGAAAGCATGGTGCCTGGGAATTGTGAGGATCTCAAGAGGCAGAGAAACAACAGCCGTGATGTTTCTTTGCATACTATGAAATAAAATCCACCGAAACAAATGATGCCTGCCTGCCCATCACTGCTAACCCTAATTCTGAAGCAAAACAGCTTCCATAATGTAACCCTGTTCTGAGTCAATCTGGGGACCTTAATTAAGAGACATCAATCTTACCAGTGTTGGAAGCAGGATGCCCAGGTTAAACCAGCGCTCTCTCAGTTGACCCAAACTGTGTGTCTCTCTTTCCACCATTTGGTCTCCCTCAAAAGATCCTGGAACTGGGCCTCTGGTCCCATCTTCCCTGGAGTTTGTGGGTGTGACCACATGACCTTGTGTACCTTCTTTCACCCAGAATCACCTGCTGCAAGGGCAGTGCTGGCTTCAGGCAAGGTCAGTTCCCAGGTCCACCTCTGCCCCTCATGGAGACCCAGAGAAAGTCTGTTTACTGTGATGGGAAGCCCAGGAACCCTGGGCCGTGGACAAAGCCCTGAAACTGATAAACGCAGGAGAAAGGACCAAGGGATAGAAGGATGAAACTACGGCTGGAGGGGGAACCCCAATTTGCTTTGTGTCTTCAACTTCTAACTTTACTACTAACAGGGAACTGAAAAACAAACAAACAAACAAACCAACTGACATTAAAGATGGAAAATGGTGTGCATCCAACCCTCCCCCTGAGATAACCCTTTCCCAGGAAAGAAATTAAATCCCGGGACCCTCTAAGGCTGCTGAGGTGCACACCATAGGTCAGAAGCAGCGGGAGTTAACGGGGTGTTCATTTACAGGTTAAAGAGGCAAGCGAGGGGCTGGGGCAACGCTGAGCCTGAGCTAACAAGACCTCCCTCCAAGCCGCCTTCTGGGCGATTACTCCCAAGCATCCAGCCATACCAAAATCAATAAACAATTTCAGCGTGGCCCAGGGAACTTTGCCACACTTAATAAAAGTCTCCAGCTGCAGTTACGGCTTCATTTCACCTTAACGTCTTCTTTAACTGCCCCTTCTTTCCAAGATCAATTAGAAGTACATGCAAAGAGAATAAAGAAATACGTAGGTGCAGATACCCGTACACCAACACCGGCACCGCCAGCAAACAAGGTCAAGGCTAGTTATGTGCGCCCCAGGATTTCCACTTGAGGATGGGCCGCAGGGAGCAAGTCTGGGGACAAGGCGAGGAGTGCAGCCCGTTATGGAGGCATGAGAGGGCCGGGCGAGGGCTTGGCTGGTGGTTTCTGAATGTACAGAACAAATCCCGGTGTGAAAGGCACCCTTACTCTACCTACAGGTTTCCAAGGAGATTCCTCTTCCTGAAAATCCCCTGCGAAATTTTGCTTTTGGTGACTTCTCTGCTCCTCAGAATATTCCCTGAAGCACAGATAGAAAAGGATAGGGAAAGGAAGCCAGAGCGTCTCGTGCTATGATGAGTGGCCCAGTGAAAGGATGGAGAGATGGTGGTGAGGCAGGCAGGCTGGAGGCAGGGGAGAGGAGTGGTCGGGTGTGTTCACTAACAGCATGTGTACGGCGTGCTATCCGTGGGCTTCTGTGTCCTGTGCTCACCAGAGGCCCACCCGGACGGTGGCTCTGGAGCTAGGATGATCACCTGCCTAACTGCCCAGCGCCTCAGTCACTCTGCAGGCCTGCTTGGATACGTGCTCAAAATGAAATGAAAATCTGTTCAATTTTTCAAAGCGGCCCCAGCATGCGTAACATTCTGTACATTCTGAAAGTTCGCGATGCATGCACATCTCTCTGTGCTCATGCGAGATGAACCGCTCACCCTTTTAGGAAGTCAATAACACTGAGTAATTCATCATCTTTCTTGGATTTTGGGCCACTGACATGCAGTTAGAAACAAGTAGAAAATTCTATCTGCAAGGAGTATAAAATAAAGACATTCTGTGAACACTCTATGAAGAAAGGAAGCCAGGTATGGTGGTACACATCTGTAATGCCAGCACTCTGGGAGGTTGAGGCAGGAGGATCACAAGTTCAAGCCTGGGCTGCGCACTTTAGTGACTTAGTGAGGTCCTGTCCCAAAATAAAAAGTAGAAAGAACTGGGAATATAGCTCTGTACAAAGGTCCTGAGTTCAATCCTCAGTACCACAACAGACAACAATAAAAAGAGTCACTCTGATGATGGGGAACAGTGATAAATTAAAACGTTCTTGTGACTATGGGGATGGTGATAACCACTCCCCTTCCTTCCTATGCAGCTTCTAACCATAACCAAGTCTGGAGCATGAGCTCTGAGAACAAATCCAGTCGGCATCTTTCTTCAGATAGAAAAAGCCTTCTGGGGGAAGAGATGTGACTGATTGCTTGCTATTTGTTTTTATTGAGATGTAATATTTTCATACCTTCTCAGGGTATAATAGAATAATTTGACCCATGTAGACAATATGTAATGACCTAATCAGGGTAATAAGTGCTTCCATCTCTTTAAACACTAATCCTTTTTATGTGTTGGGTACTGTTTCACCATTTGAGTTATTCTGAAACATATTTCAGACTGTTATAACTAATAGCTACTCTATTGTGCTATAGAAAACCGCAATTAAGGGCATGGTAGTGCACATTATAAGCTCAGCTACTTAGGAGGTTGAGGCAGGAGAGTTTCAAGCTCAACATCAGCCTGAGAACTTAGTGAGGCTTTGCCTTAAAATAAAAAGGGGAGAGAGGAGAGGCTGTAGGTCAGTGGTAGGACAATTGCATGAGGTCCCGGGTTCAACTCGCAGCACTGAAAAAGAAAAAGGAAAAAGAATAGTAGAACTAATTCTTCCTTTCTGTTTTGGTGCCTCTTACTTCTTTCCATGGCCTTTCCCCATTGTTTAGCTGCCAATTTCTCCATTCCCTGGGCCGCGAAGGCCCCTTACTATCGGGCGTGAGACGTGTGCCCAAACGGGGAGGAGAAGGCTCTGCGAAGGCCCAGGTCCCAGCGCCCTCTCTGCTGTCCACCTGTGTGCATCCTTGGCGCTACAGCCCTGCTCCAGCTGTCTAAGGACCTGAGTCTGTCATTGCCACTGCCTCATCCTCTACACAATTCCCTGCCCAATTTCTCTGGCTCCAAATGCTCTTTCCTACCTGACTTCCTAGAAGACTCTCCCGCCTTACCTGGTGCATCTTTTGATCAAGCTCTGGGAGAACACAGAGCATTTTGGGAAGGAGAGAAGACATTAGTTAGAGTAGTAAATACAGCCATGATCACACTTCCTCCTGCCAGGTTAGAATGTGGCTCTGGGTAAAAGGTCTGTTTATATGGGGTAGAAAGAATAACTAGGAGGGTTTTGACAATTTCTAATGTCATTACAAGAGAGAATGCTAAACATTAGGGTTTAAAGAAAGTTAGGTTTTGATAGAACAGTGGAAGTTTAAAGAATAAAGACATACCAACCACAGAAATAAAACAGACTTTCTAAATTTGCCCATGTTTGTTCAAAGACAAAACTCCATATGTCCAGTCAATAATAGAGCTGACCCTGCATTGGGCATTTCCTCAGGTTCCAGTGGGCTTATAGTGCTTACTATGTGTGACAGGTTCGTGACACCTAGTTAACACATTAGGCAGAAAATCCTAAACCTACTGGCAGTTAACACAGAACAAGCCACAGGTATACCTAGCTTTCTAAAACTCAGTCAATAAGCACATTTGTAAAAATATTCCATAAAATGAAGACCGATCTGCAGGATCCAGTGGAAAAACACAACTACAAAGGTGTGTGCTCTTGCGCCTCCCTCATCTTTCCATTCCTATTTAATATTTTCCTGGTGAGCACAGAGGGAGAGGCTCATGTCTAATTCTGTCTTTTGATATCCTGCAGGAGCTCAGGATGTGCAACTACGTTCACAAGCAACCTTCACAAGCGAAATAATCAACTGGGAATCTGGTTAGAGTGATGCTTAGCTATTGAGGACCAAGAGAAGAAAAGAGGATATTAATGCAAAATAAGTTAGGAGGCTGAAGGTGAGAGACAATCAGATACCTGTGTGTCTGAAGCCTGCTTTTATTTGGAGAAATATATTAGGCTTGCAGGACAATAAACCTTCAAGTGGTGATTCAAATAGTGTAGTTCAACAAATTCACAAATGACAAGATGTGTTCTTTGTATATTTTCTGATCTCTCTATGATTCTGTATGTCATGCAGAGCTTTGAAATGTATATATTTGGAATCAAGCAACATATCTAGAAACTGACTTCAGCTACAAATCAGTTCCCAGTGAAATGATTATTTTTAAGACAATTATCTGGATATATATATATATATATATATATATATATATATATATATATATATATATCACAAGTGATCAAAAATCTTTCTGTAATAAAATAGACTTTAAAAAAAGGCAATATACCACCCTGGTCTCTCCAAATCCAGGCTGCCTCTAACAGCTACCCTCACCCTATACACATGTGCCCACACACACACACACACACTCACCCTGGCGTGCATGGTAATTGATTCCCCCACATCTTAATCTCAACCAAGCACATTCATCTGCAAATACTCTGTGCCCTGTACAACCAGGATTAGCACCTTACCCTGTGGGTGCTCCTCTAAAGTGTGCCCTTTTAACTCATCCCATGTAGCCCAAGTCCTGCAGGAAGATGTAAACACATCTGCAGAAGAACACAGGGACCTCTGCTCCTATTTCACTCTGTCAGTGTAGAACCTTGATTCTCAGTGTCCCACTGTTGAACTTTGAAGCTTCTCTAGTGAATCTGGAACTAATATGACTATTTCTTGGGTTTTTCAGGTCAAAGGATGAGCAAGCCCAAAGACCATCTTCTACTATGTGACTAGGGGCTTCGTACTAGCAAGCTCCTGTGGAGGTTATTAAGGACTAGAGAATTCCCTGTCCATTAACTTACATGAGCACATCCCAGAGTTCACTGGAGGCTTTGATCCTACATTTTTGGGAAAGAACAATTATCATCAGTGTCCATCTTAATGTTGTCAGGAGTTGCTCAGGGTTTTCAATAGTTGTCATGCTTTTCTTTAAATTATAAATTATTACTGCTTTGGTTTCAAAATTATTCAGTTAGTTTGTTATGAATCTTGTAGTGTTTTTCATGTGTGACACTACTTGGAGCCTAGTTTTTCCAACTACCTTATTTGAAGACCTGTATTTTGAAAACTAAATGGTAGTCATCTAGAGTCTTTATGATAAAAGATATATTGCCAACACATGCACACATGCACGAGTTTCTTTCAGAGACCTTAGATTACAATCACTGAGTCCTTTTTTTTCTTTTTCATTAGAAACTAGGAATAAACAGGTGGGTGGCCAAAGTCATGGACCCTTCCATGAGCACATAGAGTTCCTGGATATTAACAATTTATTATCAGAGATTTAGCATCTATTGGGAGCTATATGTTTCTAAACAAGATCAAACTCTCTCATGATGTCAATCAAAATTGAAGTAAATTTCAGTGCATATTCTAATTATGATTTAAAAAGAAGATCAACGTGACAATGTTTCCTTTTATAGAAATTCTTAAAAAGTTGTTCTTGGATTTCCAAGACAGTTCACAAAACACCTGTGTTAATATCACTTTACAACTCAAGTTCTTTCCAAAGGTCAAATGGGGGGAAAGCATGCAGAAAGAGGTAGTTTGTTAAAAACAAAAATGATTCTAAGAAAATCAATACCACATCTCAGACCTTGGCCTGGCAGCTGTTACTGTACTGTCCTCTCAATGAAAATCTTGTTCTCTGCTCCAAACAGAATAACATGGCTCATCTTCCTCCCTCTCCATCACTACAAGAAAGAACCCCTTTACTCATTAACACCCCATCTGTACAAATATCTGCTTATTTTTGTCAAATACCATAAGAGGGCTATAAGTTATAGAAGATTCAGAATTCAGAACAAAGGCAATTGAAAGGCTCTTGTAAACAAATCCACTGTTGAACCAAATTTCAGATAGGAATAGTGTCCCTGGCCAACGCCCAGGCAACCTCACACCTTTTTGGATTCCAGCATAGCTGGCTTGCTAGGGTTGTTGATATATTTCTGTTCAGCATGGAAATTTTATATAAATATGCATGCACAAGGTACAAATATAATGGTGTATACATATGTATGCATGTAAGCACATATAATTATAAATGTATACATGTGATGATATTGTGATTATTTGTTATGTACCCGTTATGTGCAAAGTAAGTTTTCTGAGTGGAGAGAGAGGAGACAGAAAGGAATGTGAGTGTGAGAGTAAGGAAACCAGATGAATGAAAAGAAAGTGCCTTAAAAACCATTTGGCAATGCATATACCAAAAGTGATTACGGACCTACCTTATAACCCATCAATCTAGTCTCTACATATGTGTACATACACTCACCAAAACAATGTATAAGAATGTTCACAGTAGCATCATGTATAATAGCCATACGTTGGAACAAATAGTCCATCAACGATAGCCTGAATATATAAAGTGCAGTATATTTATATAATGGAGTACTCTATCTCAAGGAGAATAAGCAACATCCTGGCTCATACAGCAAATGAGATGAATCTTACAGACATAAAACAACAAAAAGAAGTCAAACTGAGAGACCATGTGCTGTGTGGTTCCATTTGCCTGATCTATTTTCTCAGAAGGATAGTGATTGCCCTCGACAAGGGATGGCAACTAACAGAGGAAGGTAGAGGAATGGTTGCTGGGTGCAGTGATGTTGTGTCTTGGGGTGCTGCTACTTAACATACATTTATCAAGCTAGAACTTGAACTTTATGTATTTTTGTAAATGTGTATTTTATTCAACAAAATATAATCACTGTCCTACAGAGTATAACAAGATATAAGAAAATGAATACAAAGATCATTTTAATATAAATCTGAAAACTATCACTAGAGGTTCTGAGCTAGTTAGGATGTGTTCACCTGTAACAACAAAACCAGTTTAACCAAAATAAACAAACAAACAAAAACAATCAACCAACCAAACAAACAAAACCCAACAATAACCAGTTACTATAGAATATCTAGAGAAAGACTTTATATAATATGAGGTCCACCCGAGAATCTGCCATGCTGGGACTGGGAGGATCCAACAAGAAGCCACAGCCAGCCTTTCTGGTAAGCCGTGCAAGCCACACAGCTTCTAGGAAGAGAAAAGTCAGCGCCTCCAGTGAGCCTACAGGTGCACAGGCTGAGAATCAGCCCCCCACCCCCAAGCAACCAGCTGGTTCGGAGAACAGGCTGAGTTGATAGCAACTAAGGTACATAAAGCAATTGAATGCTTGTATTGTTTGGTTGATTTTGCAGGCTTGGGGCCAGTGGTCTGAGCATCTCTTGGGAGGATGACAATATGCAATGTACCAAATATGGGAGATTTCCTTCTATCTTGTCTTTGAAACCCAATATTGTTCTTACTATTTTGCTTCGTTCTGCTTGTTTTGCTTTATTCAATATTCTGTTTTGATTGGTTTTATTCTGTTTTGTTTTGGTTTGACTTTGTTACACCTAATGGAATGGACAACTATTGTGAAGATAACAAGATATACTATGGTAGCTATTGTTGCTTTCCCAGTATCCTGCTTTGAAGTTCTGTACTAATTTTGCTGCTTTTGGATTTGCTGATTGGATTTGTTTTGTTCTGTTTTGTTGCATTTTATTATCTTTAAAATAAAAAAAAAATACAAGGTCCAGTGGTAAGGTAATTACAAAACTTGTTAATTCATGGTCTGACAAAATCATAAAGGAACCCAGTTCTTCCCATCTTGTGCTTATCCATCCATCCATCTGTGGGTTGCTCTCTGTGTTTATAAGATGAAAACCATGGTTCTAGAAATCATATCCACCCAAGTAGTGCTAAGCAGAATCATTTCTTCCACACGATGTTTTCAACAGCTTTTTCCCAGAATGCTATGCTGTTCACCTAGCAGCTATTTCCTTAGAATTTGTTAGCCAGAACCATATCACATGGCCAGTCTTGCAAGTCATTGCCAAGGGGATTGGGGCCATTATGAATAATTTAATCTAATCAGGATTTTCGCTCAATAAAAATAATGGGTGGCTATTGAAACCAAACCAGGTCTTTGCTAGCAGGGGCCAAGGGAAATAGTCATTGGATTGGAAATCAAAGGAGACAGAACAGAGGATGGGTGCCAGTGAACAGGGGAACATGTGGTTCCCCTGTTCAGGATAATCTCATGAAGAATATGGCTTTGGGTGTTGGGACTAGAGGACTAGAGGATACAAGGATTTTAAAAGGTAGATCTGGGAGCTGTTATCAGGGAAACAATTCAAACTGGTGGAAGGAAATATGAAAGTCTGAGGGGTGTTTAAGGTACAGAAAACAGTCATTAGATCTGTTTAGGGAAGTTGTGGGAGATGATGGGGAAGTTTGTAGTCACCTAACTGAGAAGTGAGCCCTTGTATTGATGTATGAAACTATCACCAAAAGTTTCTTAGAATGAAATGTCTCATGGCCAGAGTCTTAGCAGCAATAAAGGTTTGTCTGAATATAGTATATTGGTTTTCTATCATTGTGTAACCAACTACCCTCAAACTTAAAACAACAAAATTTTATTATTTCACAGTTTCTGTAGTGCATGAATTTGGGAGTGGCTTACCTGGCAGCTCTATCTCAGAGTTTTTCATGATGTCAAAGTCAATATATTTCCTAAGGTCAAAGGTGTGACTAGAGCTGGAGAGTCCACACTGGAAGTACATCACTCACAGGACTGGTGAGAGCAGCCTACAGCTTCTCATTACCATCTCTGCAGGGAGATTCTTGAGCACCCTCACAACGTGGTGGCCAGTTTCCCCCAGAGTGAGTGATCCTTGGAAGCTGGGGAGGAGGAAAACGCAAGGCCTGTCAAAACCTCCCTGCAGAAGCGCTCCAGTTTCAGGTAAAATATTACATCTACTATATTTTGTTCATTACCAGAGAATCACAAAGTAAAGAATACACTGAAAGGATAAGAATTAAGCTCTACCTATGAAAGGGAGGCAAATCAAAGAATTTGTGGACATACTTTCAGGCAGGTGTCCTTATCCCCTGTTCTTGACTTACCTTGTCCCTGCAGTTGGGCCCCAGAAGACAGAACAGCAAGGTGGCAGAGCAGTCCTGGGAATGTGGTGCTATGTGGCTATGAACTTCTATCTTTACTTGTTCCTTGTCATCCTTAAGCCTTCTTTGGCAGTGGCTCTGTCTCAAATGAATGCTTTCAAGTAAGAACTTTATGTTTCAGATGACAGGGTTGGGAAAGATTTGACCCAGCAAATTAACTCTTTGGCCACTCTACAATAACATACCTATATTTGCTACACATAGACAGTGTTTCTCAAATTTTCAGACCATTTTCTGAGAGGCAACAGCTTATTGATCTCAACACTCAGTATTTGGCCCAAGTGTGAACTGTGAGAAAATTCAGTACTGGTCAGTACAGAATGTGCACACCCACAAAATCTAAATATTTGCTTCCTTGGGACTCCAGTGTGAGTTGTTTTAAACCTTGTCCAGGCCAGAGATATAGCTCAGTGGCACAAGCACTTGCCTAGTAAGCACAAGCTCCTAAGTTCAATTCTGGTACCAAAATAAACCTCATCCAGATAGACTTCTAGTTTGGTTTCAGAATAAACCCAAAAGGCAAAAGCCATTTTTTTTTA
>PVJX010028291.1:0-24014 GCA_004027295.1 Dolichotis patagonum | reverse complement strand
TATATCTCTTTGAATCTGCTTTATGCATTCTGTTTGTTTCTTATATTGTTCTTTGAGGGATTCTATCTGTTTGCTTTGTTCCTCTAATTTTTTAGCTGTGTTTTCACTAGATGCGTTCAATATTTCTTTCACTATTTTTATCAATTCTTCTTTTACCTGGGCAAGTATTTCTGATTTGAATTTCTCCATAGCTTTCCCTATTTGCATATTTATTTCATTTGATATCATTTCAGACATTTCAGGTGTATGGCTTCTTTTTTCTTCCATGTACACGGCTTCTAAGCTTTCTTGGGGAGGGCTAGGGCTTTGAGCCTGCCTGTTGGTCTTTCCTTTTGTCATTTTTCTATATTTCCTTACTTTGAGTGGTGTTCCAAAACTTTCTCTGCATGTGTGGTGAATTACCTGTTACACCCTCAGTTCCTGGAGGGGCAGTGGCTCCCCCACAGGCTCTTGGCCTCCTCTCAGGGTCCTAACTCCCCTCTGTGGGCTCCTGGCTCTCTAATTTGTAAGGCGAATGCTGGGTGTGGTCACCTCCGAGCCTGTGGAATCTCAGGCAGGCCAGGCCACCGTGTTTTGTCCCAGGTAGGTCTCCAGGAGGTTCCCTGCAAGTGAAGGGTGGGCCTACAGGTCCCAAAGAGTCAGGCCAGAATGTTGGTTTCTGAAAAGTTCCTGGTCCCAAACAGACCTGGCCAAGATGCCAGTCTCCACAATATTCCCAATCCAAACAGCCCGGGCCACTCTGCAGGTCCGAGAGGTTCGGGTTCCAAAGAGACAGGTCACGATGCTGGTCTCTGCGAGACTTCCTGGGGGTGAAGGGCGGGGCTATGGGCCCAAACAGACCTGGCCCAGATGCTGGTCTCCGGGCAGTTCCCTGTGGATGAAGGGCGGGCCTACCAGTCCCAAACAGTCACGCTGAGATGGAGGTCTGTGCAGACTTTTGGTCCAAACAGCCCAGCCCACTCTGCGAGTCTGAGAGGTTCGGGTCCCAAACCTGAATATGCTTTTATTATGTCTACAGTTACATAAAACAGTCAAGCACGATCTAGTTATGAAAATAATCAGCACCAAGCAGAACAGATTTTAGTATATATTTGAACATAAGAAACTTTTAGTGGTTTTAGCAATGTGGAATCTTTCCCCTCTACTTTTCATCTTAAAATAAACATAAACTAGTATTCTTATTAATGACCATCTTATTTGTGGAGTAGGTTTGGCATAAAAAGCCACATCAGCCCCTTAAATGTAAAGCAGATCAGAAACACTATGCTGTAATTATGCCTTCTGAATGGACCATCACATTAGCTGAACTAAATATAAAAATCCTATAAACTCACCTATAAAATTATTTCATGTTTTCTACTGCCGTTGCTACTTTGGTTCCTTCTGAATTTTACATGAATATGAAATTCCTGCAGGGGTCATTCTAGATTTTGACAACAAATCTCTCTTTCAAAACCAAAACACACAGAAAATACAGATTAACACTTTTAGAAGCAACTTCAGTGCAGATATTTACATCAGGATTTTAGAATTTTAATATCAATATGTTAGTCATTGAATTTTGTAATGACTTAAGATGGAAGACGTATTAACTGCAAAATCATAAGATGAAGGTTAACTGCTATCTCAGTGGCAAAGCAAAGCACACACTGACGAATAATGATTTATTATTCTACATTTTCACACATAGCTGTAAAAGAAAGATGGAAATTACACAAGAATTCAATAACTGTGGCATTAGAGGTAGGAATGTGAGGACTCACAGTAAGAGAAACAAACACATCAAAGCAAAAGTCGGTTCTAGCACGATTCCAAAGCAATAGAAAATAGCCACCTCGCATTCTCAAAAAGCTGAATATGCATGGCTTTATTTACTGCTCTGCTATGTTTTAGATTTTAAAAAAGGCAAAGAATAATTTAAAAAGATAGAATTAAACCTTAAGTTTTTAATTAACTTGTGTCTCAAGACTGGGTCAATTTAGTTTGTTGGTTTTTATATTTTAACACAACAAAACAAACAAACACCCCTTCAAGACACATTAAGGACTCACTGTTAGAAAATATTCTACCCTTGAAAGATGTGTTAAAACTGGATGACTGTAGGTGGATCTCAGTCATGCAACAGTAATGTACTTTTCCCTACTGCGTGGGGTGCAGTAGGACAATTACCAAGTATTTTATTAGGATAGGTGAAAGCTGACACTATTTATGGTAGGTACCAAGTTTCAAAATAAAAATAATGTGTTTTCTTGAAATGCTGTGTTATGATTTAGCTCTAAAAATCCCCCAAATCTCCTGTAGCATATGGAGGGTGATTGAATCATGGGTGCTATGGCCAGCAGGCGGTTCCTACTTTGATGGGTGTGGTGTGGGGCTGTGGTGTGGGGAAGTTGGAGGAGCAAGGTCCCTAGGGTTAAGTCTTTGGGGGGAATCTCTCCCCACGGGCTTTTTCTGTTCTCTGTGCTTCCTGAATCCCACGAGTTGAACAGCTGTCTTCCTCCAGGCCTTTTTGCTGCTTCATTTCTGCTTGGTATCAGTTGACCATGGACTGGACCTTTTGAAACTATGACTCAAGTAAATCTCTCCTCTTTTGAATGGTGTCAGGTATTTTATCTCAGAAGTTGACTAATACATGATATGAAAATATAATTTTGTATTTTTTTGAATTTAAATGCATTATAATATAAAAGTTTCTGTATTGTTAAACCAGGTCAAAGTTAATAAAGAAAATATTTACATGAGAGTGTCAGAATGTGATCACCACATTCTTGCTACATTATAAAATATATTAAAAGCACCATTACTGGCTGATTAGTGCTTTATGCAATGCTAGCTATTATTCTTGTGAATTTTTAAGTCACTATAAGCGCACCTCTGGGTTTTTTCACTAAATAAATAATTATTATAGAAATATACTCACCTTTTAACTTCACCAACCTCTCTTGTGAGTACTTCCCCCCTCAAGTCAATGTAACAGAACATCATTCCAATACTGAACTTCCCTAAGAATCTGTCTTTCCACTGGAAAGAGCAGTACGCCTGAGGGGTGGCTGGGTTTCCTTGCAGAAGCCTTGCTGGCAGGTGGTCCTGCATCCGGGGCACCCATTCATGCTGGAGGACAGGTGCTGATTGAATCATGGGCCTGTCACTCTGGGTTATGACAGACTTGATTTTGATCTTCTTTAGGGTTAAACTGTAGACCCCATGATCATTAATGGTGTTTGCTTAAAGGTATTTACATCTCCATTCAGTTTTCAACAATTCATGGAAGTATAATTGATACTTAAAATTGCAATGTTCATGAGTTTGATGTGTTTTGACAACGGTGTGCAGCTATGTTACCACAACCCAAAGCGAGTTTGCCTCTGTTGTTGTGGAGGGGTCTTTATGTTTCCTTCTAGTTAATCCTTCACTTCAGGATCAATTACTTTGGGTGAATGTAGATGTGCTTTTTGATTTGGAGAGTTTATACAAGTAGAATTGTTCAGTATTGTCTCATGTTTTGCTGTATTCTGGTCTCTCCATTTCTTATGAGAAACTAAATATTGTTCTTACCATTGTTTCATTACATATAGGGGTTTTCTCAATACCTCTCTACATACTACCCTCAGCCAGTTTTATGATTTTATTTTTACCTTGGTTTTTCAGTATATACAGGTATATGTGTAGATATACATGCCTAGGTACATGTATATATATAATTCTGATTGGGTTTTGCAAGGTTTATTGAATCCCTGAGCTGATGTCCTTCATCATATTTAGATCATGATTAGCCATTATGTTCTCAAATGTTTCTTCCACTTCATTCTTTCTCACCTTGCTCAGGAAATTCGGTTAGACATGGACTAGATTAATTTAATGTTGTTCTATAGAGTGTGAATCATAGATGAGTCAAATTGATGAGCTAGGTTTAGTCTTAATATTCCTTTCTGATCATTTCAACATTTGGAGCATTTCCTTATCTTTTTGTTTTGACTGTTTCTTTCCTTGACTATAGATCACCATTTCTTTCTTTCATGTGTTTACTTTCTTCTAATTGTTTTGCATTGTATTGAAGGACTAAAGTAAATAATATTCCCACAAGAAAGCACATCCTTTCTTCATTTGACAACTCCAGTGGGAGGTGAGTTGAGTTAATTTGTAGGTAAACTGAGTTTGTTTTCTCTGTGATTTTACTTAGACTTAGCTGATGACTGACTTCAGGGGTTTTACAGATGGAATCATATGCTTCTCCTTAGGACAAGTTAAGATCTGAGCTCTTGGGGTAGGCTTAAAAAAAAGATCTGAGCCCTTGTGAGATCCCCATTGTTTTATAGACTGGATATCAGTTTTTTGGGGGGGTCACAAGATAGTGCCTTTTGTTATCCTGTACTCCATCCAGATTCCCTCCAAAGAAAGGTCTCAGTTCTGCCAGACTTCTGTAGTCCGCTCACTTTACTGTTCTGACAGCATGGAGGAATTTCCTCCTTGCAGATTTCATGCCTCTATCTAGAACCTGGGCGCTGCTGCTGTCCCTGTGGTAAAAGCTTTGGGGAGTTTGGTCTCCATGAGCCTGTTGTCCAGCAGGCACCTGACCGTTAGGGAAGTCTCTCAGTCTTCCTGCTCATTGGTGTGCCCAGTTGCTGAAGAAGAGAGCCGTGGAGTGCTGCAGGCCTACCTAGAGAATGGGTTCATTGGGATTCCTGTTCACTCCACAGTGCCCTTCACATACCTATTAAAAGTTGGCTAAGTGTTAAGCCTCTTTCTCTACTCATCATGGTGAGTTCTGTCTGTCTTGCCCCATCAGGAATGAATGCAGTGATGATTTTTCTCTCTCTTATGAAGGTTCTTTCACTTTCTGGAATTCAATTCATTTGTGTTTCTTTTGTCATTGGTTTCTTGCTGGGTTCACAAAGGAAACTATGATTTTAAAGATCGTCTTGTTTGTTCTCAGTATAGTAGGAACAACAGTCTCCTGTGATTCCCTACATCCTAGCCAAGAAAGAACTTCTATTCCTGTCAGTTCATAAGTTATTTTATAACTTTCTTAAACTCAGTATATTTACTTTGGTCTTACTTGTTAGATCTAAGTAATAATTTTTTTTTTAAAAATACAAGAACATTTTAAAATGTGTTTAATCTGCAGTGTATATCTCTTCCTATTATAGCAATTTTCATTTAATTAATTAAGATATATTGCATTTGTTTTTATTGTCAAGGTAAAAATTGATAAAGATGTGGAAAATTTGCTGCTTATTGCAGGAAACATTTATTTTCAGTTTTTAGAGGGTTTTTTGGCTGATATTTGTCAAATGGAAATTTCAGGAGAAGAGAATAAAATACATGTAGGAAACTTTTCAATGCAAGCCTAACTTCAGCACTTTCACAAATAAAAATACAGATGAGTTGGCGGGAAGCAAGGAAACTGTCATTTTTTTTGTTTCTGTATAACTGTTTTTAAACAAGTTGTTTGGGTTATTCCTAAAAGAAATGGCCAATAATTAGCCTAGACAAGCAAATATCAAAGCTTTCAAAAGATTAACCTAGTTCGGTAGAATGATAAAATGGGAATACTTGCAAGTTTAAAAAGACAACAATTAAATACAAATTTAACAGGAAAGTCACGAGAACTAAAGGTACACAACTACATAGTTCATCTGTTCTTATAAATTACTATCAGGAATATTAAATAGTATGCATTCAGGGAAGGAAGATCAGGAGGCCACATTAGGATGGAACAAGGAAGTACACAATGAAGATGGTACTCAGCGTCAAGAGACCTCCATTTCCATCCTAGCACGACTAATGAATCTGTGGCCTTAGGAAGCTTCCTGCATCTTCTGGGATCTCAGTTTCTTTGCTTACAAAAGGAGCTGGCTAAGGGAAGAGTGACTGGATTTCTGCTCTTCCTCTGCACTAGATTCCTGGTCACAGAGCGCTTCTGCCAACGGACTCTCTGAGTGGTAATCAAAAAAGCAATTGGAGGAGAAGGATGGTATTTCCAAAGGTTGAGGAAATGTAATGATTTCTACCTCTTTCACAATATGATTTGGAATCTCATAAAATGTTAGTATTTCCATGCATATTTAAAACATAGCATTTCTGGGTTTTTGAAACTGTCTTGTTCTGTAACAGGGGGACCAATATTGAATGTGTGACACATCTCTTTTTCCATTCTGTCAGAACAGTGGACACAAAATTCTATTTAGAATTCCAAGCAACAGAAAACCCTGCAGGGCTGTGGTATTTATAATATCTTGATAATGTTAACATGATGCATAGGAAGCTGACAGTCCACCAAAGCCCCCTGCTAGACCTCTGCACCCCTTGTTTTGTGAGTGGAGTGTGGGTGTAAGGGACAATGCAGACAACTGCATGAGCTTTGGATCATTTGTTGTGTATGAGGTACACCTTCTAACCCAGCCCTTCCCAAGTACTTTCCATTCTCAGCCAGATCTGCCACACTGGTTTTGAGTCATTCTCTATTCTGTCTCTTGTATTTACATGGACCTGTTCATAATTTGTCCTGTGGGCTTTTGTTCATACATTTCCCAAGATGCATGCATGTCACCTCAGTCTTACTGATCTGATACCGAGTTGGGGGATATTTAAAACAGTGGGTGGATACAGACCAAACCAAACTGAGGCTCACTACATTGGAAAATGAGCTGAGGAGCAATTAACTGAGTCTTTACATGACCCTCCTTTTTTCTGTTTCCTTTGGATTGAGCTTTTTTTCTCATGCTCATCAACACTTCTCATGGTCCGAGTCAGCCAGCTTGCTCTTTACCACTAAATATTTGGTGGCCTTTTTAGGTGTTTAAAATGTAGTTAAAACTATAAATCTTTACCTTCCCAGTATTTGTTCCATAAACACTATGGATTGACACCGAGTTTCAGGGGAACACAGAAGAGTGGCATGATAATCTTGGTGCAAGAATTGGGGCACCTGGGTCCACAGGGGCATTTTTGGTATTAACAATCTGTGCTGACAATCAGAAGTTATGTTGTGGCCTTTTCCAATGTCTGCTTTCTGGAGTAGGACTTGACACCTCTGAGCATCTGCTTTTCTTGCAAACATTGTCTTTACTTCTTTCCTCTTGCTCCCTCCCGCCTACCTACTTTATATTTTTACCCTCCAATCACATTTATGATGTATGTAAGCATAATTTTTCAAACTTCACATCTGGAGAAATAGATAATCTCTACAGATACATTGTATCTGTAGAGAGTAAAGAGTAGCAGTAGTATAATTCTGAAGAAATCTCTATTACTCGAGTGAAAAACTTTTTTGAAGAATTCAAAGTGACTGTTTTGTTTTATTGTTTGATCCAAATTGAACCACTAGTTCATGAAATTGGCTTGAGTGTATGCTAAAAATATCATTGGTAGATGTGAAAATTTTTTCTTGTGGTTTGTGCTAACAAAAAAATCAACAAAACAGAAAAATTCAAAATTTTAGTCTTTTTATAGACCAAATCTCCAATTTACATAACAAATTTGGAACCTGGGTTATATATACATTTGTCCCTAATTTATTATGCCTTCTTAGAAGTAATGTGTTTGTTACTAATTTGAAGTGAGTTTATATAATCAAAATTTTCTCTATAGTGTATTACTTCTGCTCCCAGAATAAGGAATATTCTCATCCTTTTTTTCCTTTACATTGATTACTTCATGACATCTGAACATTTCCCCAGGGAGTTTAAAATGCAAAGAGAAATGGTCCATATAATTTATGCTTTGCAGTATTTATGACTTTGTGATAAAAATCTCTTTGATGTTAGTTTAACTTTATCTGTTTGTATCTGCAGATTCAGGAAGGCAGGCAAAATATGACTCTAGTCACTTTTACACTCATCTTGCAGTATTTTTCTTATGTGTCTTGTGTTAGATTATTCTGTATTACAGGCAGGAATCGGAGCTTAACATTATGAGGGTTTTTGGTTATTTTGTAGATTTAGCAGCATCTTCTATCAAACAATATCTAGCAATAAATTTTCTAAACAAATTAACTCATTATTTTGAATTTTCTATTTTTAGTTTTAGAACAAGTGTAATTGTATTTTATGAAAAAAATTCAAATACAGAATTATCTTCAAATTCTCATAGTAATAAAAACTGTATGAATTTGTTGGTCTGTAAGACAGTGAGGCAGGTAGAGCCTTTGCTATGGCTTTTGTCTAGAAGTTCCCTCAAAGCCTCATGCATTCATAGGTGAGGAATTTCAAAGATACCTGAATTTGGGTCTGTGAATGTGGATTAAGTGTGTAATAAAGAGATTAAGTGTGTGGAAAATGGAAGCCCAATCCTGGTTGTGGGTGGCACAAAGTTGTAGTCTGGATGGGATGTAAAGGGTCAGAAAGAAGCAGGGTGCTATTGCTGCTTTCACTGTCACGGTCTCCTGTCTGCCCCACCATGGACTGTTTACCCTCTGTGATGCCTCTCTGCTATGCCACACTGCCTTGGAGGCTGCCGACGATGGGCTGAAATCTCTACGGTGTGTGAGCTGAAATACATTTCCTTTTAACTTGTGGGTATTGGGTATTTTGTCTCAGCAATGAGAAAAGTAACCAAGACAGGCCTGGGAAACATCAATGCTTAGTGGATTGCCTGGGAAACATTCAATCTATCAATATGGCACCTGCCCCAGATTTCTCGCAGACTTGCACAGGTGTGGCTGAGGCATGGATACTTCCCAAGCTCTGCAGGTGAGCCCAGGATGCAACCACAATAAAGAACCAAAGTTGAAACCCTGATACATGAATCCACAGTGGGGGCTTCCCCAGAGATTCTGAGGCAGACATTGAAAATCGTGCAGCCCACATTTCCAAGGACTCTAATTTAGCCCATCCAGAATCCTTCATCTATAAAGTTAAAGTTAAGGTCCCAAACCATGCCATTCTTTCTGTAGTAGTCAATTTCCATTGCTCATGGTTTTGGAGGATGCAGTCCATGTATGGGTGGGCCCATTGCTCTGGGCCTGTGCTAAGGCTGGAACAACATATTATGGGAGAAAGAGAGTGTTCTGGAGAAACCCTGTTTACCCCAAGTCCAGAAATGAGAGCCAGAGACAAAAAAAGGAGATAGAATGCACTCAAAGACCTATTAAACCTTATCATTTTCCAGTGCAAGCCCTGGGATGTGACCCTTACACACAGGCCTCTGGGGATCTTTCAGATTCAGACTATGGCACGTCCAACTCTGAAATTCTACTCCTCTATGCAGAACTTTCAAACTGATCTCAGAGTCTTTACTTGAACAAATGAGAGAGTAAAACAATTCCTTTCTCTCTACCTCCACAATTCTAATTTCATAAGCTTAAATACAAGTATAATTTGCAGGAATTTGGTAAAAGTTGTGTCATCTTTATACCTTGGCATGCACTTTTGTTGCCTAGAATTAACTTTTCATTTCTCCCTCCTCATTGGGATCCTACCCATCATTTAAGACCTAGGTATGTTCCTACCTTCTTTCTGAAACATATCATGAAAAGTGATGTCTCTTCTCTACAATTCTATTATCAATACAATTACACCCAAATTTACATTGTTTCTATCATTACCTGTGCATTATCTCATGTCCTCAATTAAATTATGATTGCCTTAAGTCAGGAATTATGCCACTCCTTTTCTATCCTGATCTAATATCTAATTTTATAAATGAATTATATAGTGTTAAAATATAAATGAGAAACAAAAATCAATTTTCACTAATCTCTCAATGTTACTTACTCAAAACACATACACCAGTGGCTTTTCTCCCTCAGATATTGTTGCTTTGCTCAGCTCCTTGCCCCTTGGGTGAATCAGCACGGTACCTTAGGTTCTTACTCTTTCCTTCTCAAAGCCCTGCAGCTAGCCAGGCTGGTGACAAAACCATATTGCACAGTGTGGGAACAGTAAAACATTGCCTATTTGTCCTTAAGGTGCTAACACTAGACTTCTCTTACAGCAGTGTTTCACGTGTGCTGACATATACATGGATTATAAGTATATTTCAGTAAATTATACAGAGAAACTAAGTTTCTAAAATATCCAACTGGTTTTATGATATTTAGAAATATGATTATTCATGAGTAGTTAAACAATATATAGTTATTTTAGAAAATACAGTTACAGTAAAATTAAAAAATGTATTATCTGAAGTTATAAAATCCAAAATCAACTACTGAGAGTACTAGGTACACATCTGTTTGGACTACTAATTTATATACATAATTTATGCTATGTTTACAGTTTCTAAAACAGAAAATAACATGCTACTGCTACATATCTTACTTTTATTTAATTAAGCATACATCAAAACATTATCTCAGCTGGCAAGTAAACTTATCATAAAATTGATTGCTAAAAGTTGCAATAATAACTATATTAAAATTTACATAATCATATATCTTTGAAATATACAGCATAACAATGTATTATATACAGTTATATAAACAATATATTATAAACAATGATATGACGAAAAATATCCATCTAAATAAATTCAGGTGCCTACTTAGAGTAAAAATCAGTTTCAAAGTTTTGTACATTTTTACATCCTGTTGGGGGAAAATGACTAAATGGACTTGCTTCAGAAGTTTGTCCTAGTGTTATCTCACCTTATAAGTTGGGAATTGTCTAAAATATTTAATAGTTATACTCTTGGCTATAACATTTATTAAAAAATCATGTATGGTAGAATGTAGTATAATAAAAATTGATTCAGTTCAAAGATACTCACATTCATTTTGAGGGCAAATTTCACTTTGAAGAGAATGGAAGTCATAATAGGGTATTTCTTGTTTGAATATGGATGCAAAAATGCCATCAAGCTCTTCAATATCATTCTGTTTTCAAATGAAAAAAAATTTTTCATTAGTTCAGTTATTTATATAGTTAGTGTAATATATAAGAATGTATTAGTTAAAGTAAGTGCCATGTGATCTTTGGTAATAATTAAAGCTATATTTTCAAAAATAATGCAGAATTATTATGGTCTTGCTTTTAAAAAGCTAGTTATTGAGGTAATAGAAAAACTGATATAAGAAATAAAATCATTTGATTTTAGATGAGTAGCTATAACTTAAACATTTGTAAATTTTGACATTCTATTACAATATGTTAATGATAGCACTAAATTTTTTTCAATAATGAATTCTGGTAATCAATGAAACAATAAGATAATGAGACTATTTCTTCAACTTAAGGATAAGGAAAGGGGTGATCTCAATAGCTTCCATAATTCCTGTGATTGAGTGAGGAGAGCTTTCATCTTGGCAATCTTAACCCCTGCAGATATAAAGAAGCATGTAGCTGCTACTTCCCCAATCTGAGGCACTTGGAAGGACCCATATATTATCCAGTTGTTCTACTGCCAGTGAGGTAAGTTGTTACAAATTATTATTTCAAAATTGTATTGTGTCACAGATGCATGTTGAGTGTTCAGTATATTTTAAAAGGGAGAATGGGTAATAAGGAGTTACAAAAGAAGTAAATTTATATACTTTGATAAAATGTGTAAAATAAAAATACAGTAGACTGTATATTTACATATATATATATAGAGAGAGAAATCATTAAAATAGGTAGAGATATATCTAAAGGGTACTTTAAATAAAAAAGAAGCTCTTTAAAAACATTTACTATAAAAGAAGCTAAGAAAAAAATAGACAAATTAATAGGGATAAAAATTTAAAAATAATAAGCAAAAAGAATGACTAAAGTTCTCACATATCATTGATTACATTAAGTACAAACTGTTGGAGTACACACGTGAAGAGACAAAGATTAATGGAGTAGGTTAAGATACATGTTGTAAAGATATATTTTCTCTAAGAAACTTACTTCAAAATACCAAAACATGGGGGTTGTGAATAAAAACTTTCAAAGAACTTGGTGTGGTGGCACATGCCTGGAATCCCAGCATTCAGAAGGTTGTGGATCACTGTGAGTTAAAGGCCAGCCTGAGCTACAAAGTGACTTCAAGGCCAGCCTGAACTGCATGATAAAACCCTGTCACACAGACACACACACACCACACACATGAAAAAAGGTTTTTTAAAAAGGATTGTATTATGCTAACAAGACAAAGAAAAGCAAAAATATCTGTATTAATATGTAAGAGCAAACAACATTACAGGAGACCAAAAGGAACATTATATATTGATGAGTCAATTCACCTGAAAGGTATAGTAATAATAAACATGCATGCCCAAAAGAACAAAGCTACAAAATATGTAGGACAAAAACTGATAAAACTGAAAAAAATAGAGAAGTTCACAGAAGCTGAAGACTTTTATGTTCCAGTTTCTTGATAGATAGAAAATCAGCAAGATCACAGAATACTCTAAAAATAATTACCTAATTATCTTACCAATTATCATCTAATCAAAATTACAGAGACCACTCCATCCAACAACAGAATACACATTTTATTCAAAGGTCTAAGGACTTGACACCAAGTTAGGCCATATACTGGGACATGAAACAAATGCCAGTGAATTTAAAAAGACTTAAGTCTTCTTACAAAAATATGTTTTCTGAGCACACAGAGCCTATTTATAAATCTTTCATAGAGTAATAGTAAAAGAAAGTCTGCAAACACTGAGATATCAAGCAAAAGCACTTCTAAGTAGCCCATAATTCAGAGACAAGGTCAAGAGAAAATTTAAAAATACATTGAACAAAATGGCAGTCAAGTACAACATATCAAAATCAAAGAAATTGAAAGTGTAAAAACAATAGAGAAAAATCAGTGTAAGAAAGAAGGAATTCCTTAAAAAGACTGACAAAACTAATGGAATTCTAACAAGACTGAGAAAGAAATAAAGGAAAGATATAAACTCCAGGTATCACAAAGGATGTCACTATAGACTCCACAGATAACAAAACAATAATTAGGCAGTGCCATAAGCTATTCTGAATAGAAACTCTGACAAATTACATGAAATGAACTAATTTCTTGAAAAATACTAGCTGCCAGATATACAACCCTCTTATGTTCTACAAGTACATCTGAATCTACAATTATCTGAAAATTAAAAGTTTAAGAAAGTACAAACAAACAAGCCCCTACTCCACCGAAGACATTCATTATATAAAGCTGAATTCCCTGAGCTGTGGTCTTTCAAGGAAAATTTGCTCCTTTCTTGGATGAGTGGAGACACTGGGCATGATAGCACTGGGAGACAAGCTTAACGAGATTTTAGGAAACTGATATAATGTAAGCAGCTTAAGGACTCTCCAGATCCCTGGAGTGGTGTGAAAGGTCGTGCAATATAGGTATATAATAAATCCATGTGACGAACAGACTCAGGAGTTTAAGTAGCAGTGCGAGCTACCATATTTTGAACTCTAATAATGTGCTTGGCTTTACATAATTTATGTCTGATTTGTATAACATTCTACAAAGTAGATTTTTAAAATGTCTCCTTTTTTGATGTGATAATCAGGGTACAAAAATTCACCTAAAAGTGCAGAGCTGATAAGTGGTAAAATAAAGATTGTGAGTGCTAAAAACGATGCACTCAACATTACATTTTAATCATAGAAGAAAGAGTGAAATCTGAGATAGCACTTGAGTAAGGTAAAGAATCGTGGTTCTGTAGATCATCACTGTGCTCCAGGTCACATAGTTCATAGTCAACAGGGGTGAAAGGTGGTCCAGCGCACAGAACTGGAGCTACTGCCAACACTTAGATAGAATCACATTCTTCTTTTAATCAGAGAAACAAACCCTGTGAAGGTGTCCCCTGCATCTCATTGTCTGAAATTTTCTCACATGAATATATCTAGCTATGAGTAGGTTTAAAAATGTTGATATTAGGTCTTTCCAGTTTCAGTAGTAGGCAGGTAGGCAAGAAAAGTGATTTTTAAGGACAGATGTTGGGAAGGAAGAAACCAACTGAGTTATCACAAAATTAAGGTAATGAAAACTAGGGTAGAGAAAAAGTAACAATCAGGGCCTTGAAGATCAAAAGAAAAAAAGTCAATGAAATAATCCTATATGGTTATGCAAGCTTCTTAATAGGAGACCAACATCCATTTTAATATTTGTAATATTTCACTCTTCACCTTGAAATGTCTAAGTGGAAAGTCAATGACTGAGCTAAACACAGCCTGGTTCTTATTATAATAAATTGCTGTGCTTGTTTAAACTAGAAAAAGAAAAGTCACTGTATTGATTTCATGAAAGACAGCCAGAATAGCCATTTAAAGTGGAATTTATAGTGTCTTTACCAAAATTTCCTACTATAGCTTATAAAAAGAATGATAGATAAAGAGCAAATCAAGTTATTTTCCAGGATTATATAAACAAAAGTTCTCTTTTCTCTCTTACTCTGTAACAGCATTCAACTTAAAGAATTTTTACAGTCAATTTAAAACAATAATTTCAGAGAATAGAATTAAGAGAAAAGAGATATTTTCCTTCATGCATTTAATGTTTTAGAATTAACAAATGAATAATCATGTGTTAGAAGCAAAACACATGTGATCATTAATCTAGACATTCAATACCGTAAGTCCTGGACTTAGCAGCAAGTTCCATTCCAGGAGTATAAGTCTGACAAAGTGAATCTTATGAACCTTTGATGCAAGTATACAATGTAAAGTATAAAAACAAACAAACAAACAAACAAGCAAACAAAACCAAACCTCCATGTCACCACTGCTTTTCCTCTTGCTTCCAGACAGCCTGGGTTTTGATTGAGCCCTGAATTACTGTGCACTGCTACACCCTACAGTAAACACACAGTAGCACAACTGTCTGGCAGACATGTAAGTTACTTCTGCAACTTGTTTGGAGCTACAAAATGTGAGGTCCCTTCGTATTTGTGAAAGTTCAAAACTCAAATGTTCATAAGTTAGGGACTTACTGTATAAGAATATAAATTAAGACAATTTAAGACTTATTTGAAATGATTTTATCTGTGTTGTTATTGAAGTATTCATATAGCATCTCATTAAATGAGTTGAGGCCAGTGACAGCCATGTGAGGCCCGGAAGGAGAAATATGGAGCCAATTCATTCTTCCTATGAGCCACAGGCAGCCATGCAGAGCCCAGGAGGAGAAACAAGAAGCCCATTTGTTCTTCCTGTGAGCCAGCCAGCACTTGGGAACAATTAGAAGACATAAACAAAAAAGTTATTAATAAAATATTTTCTCAACAGTATAAGCTAAAATATATAGGGTCCAGTAACTATGTAGGGGACAGAATTGGCTTTTAAGGTAAAAACTGGAGAGAACCTAGAGTGTGGTCATGTTAATGGCAAAGTAGCAACACTCAGACCTGTTTGCCTTCTTCCTACAGCAGCTGTTATACCCACTGTTCTTAAATAATGAATGAATGTACTAACTGTATGCCTATGCTTGATCCAATTATTCTGAGTCCAATACAATGTTTTTAGTCTGAACCACACCAGTTAGGCATCATTAACCATCTGTTGTCTGTTATCATAGAGATAGCACAAAATAAATGTCACTTATTTTATCAGTCAATTATAAGCTTCAATAGATATGCGTTATTCTTACTGATCCATCCTAATGAGGGACACAAAGTATGTGAAAAAGTGAACCTAGAAATAAATTTTCAAATTGCATTTCTTTTCACAGTGCTCTGTTCAAATCTTTCATCAGAAATATGAAAGAAGTAATAAAACCAATGGAGATTCATGAAACTCAAATGATATCTATCTTCTCTAAAGGGAGAGTCAGAAAGAAGCACAAATAAAAATCAAAGAAATGATGTGTGGATTCATCATCATAGTAGCCAAAGGCATATGCTGCTGGCAGAAAATCAAACACTAAAGAGACTAAAGGAACAGAATCGAGATCCCAGAAATAAACCCCCACATGTACATCTCACTGGCTCTTAATAAAGGCACTAAACACCTAGATCAGAGAAAGGACATCATCTTTAATAAGCAACACTGGAAAAGTGGATATCCATATGGAGAAAAATGAAATTGTCTCTCACCATGTACAAAAGTCAACTCAAAATGGATGGAAGACCTAAAATCTAAGGCCTGAAACTATGAAACGACTAGAAGAAAACACAGGGCAAGCACTTCAAAACATCAAAATAGCAGTTTCTTTTAAATACAACACCAAAGCATAGGCAACCAAAGCAAAAATACACAAGGGGAATTGTATCAAGCTATGAAATGTCTACATAGCCAAGGAAACAATTGACAGAGGAAAAAAACAGTTCCAAAATAGGAGAAAATATTCGCAAACTACTTATCTGTCAAGGGACCAATATCTATATTACCTAAGAAACTCAAAAAACCAAGTAACAAAAAGTTCAATAAAAATGGGTGAATGATCTGACTAAAGAGGTCTCAAAAAGAAGATATACAACAAGTATGTGAAAAGTGCATGAAAAATGCTCAACATTATTGATCAGGAAAACAAAAATCAAAACCACAATGAGCTATCATCTCACTCCAGTTAGAATAGTTATTACCAAAAGACAAAAGTTAAAAATGTTGGTGAGGATGCAGGGCAATATAAGCTCCTAAACGCAGTTGCTGGGAATGTAAATTAGTTCAACTATTATGGGAAGCAGTGAAAAGTTCTGTAAAAAACTGAAAATAGAATTACCTTATGACACACCAATACCCAAAATGGGTTTTGTCTTCATTAAGCAAAATCACTCCATAGAAAGAGAGCTATACTCCCTTGTTCACCACATACTATTCAGAACCAAAATAAGGCACCAACCTGGTTGCCCATCCACTGATGATTGAATAAAGAAAATGCGAGCATACACGTATATATGTAAAATTATGCTTTAGTGTTCTTGAGTAAACTCTATTATTCTCTGGGGTTGTTTGAATAAGTAAGTGAATATTCACTGAATAGGTATACAAAAAATACATTGGGGAAGTGAAACTCAAAGCCACAATGAGCTGTCATCTCATTCCAATGAGTATGGCTATTATCAAGGAATATTAAGTGAAATAAGTTGGACATAGAAAGACAAATATTACATGTTTTCTTTAATATGTGGAAGCTGGAACAAGTTCATCTTGCTGTAGAATAGTGATGACTAGGCGTTGGGAAGAGAGGGGGAAGTTGAGAGAGGTTGGATAACAGGCACTAAGCTGCAGTTCAGAAAGGATAAGTAGTTCCAAATTTCTACAGCCTGGTGCGGGCCTAGAAGTCATAATAAGTTAAGGCACACTGCAGGATGCAGGATATATTGCAGATAGATGCAGGACTAGAAGAGAGGGGTTCGGAGTCTGCAAATTGACAGAGATGGTCAGGAGACCAAATGCTAATCACTCTGGCTTGCTCAGGATATGCCATACGCTTACTGAAATCTCTGCTGTACCCGCAAATATGCATGATTATCACATGATAGTTTGAGGGAGGATACCTGGAGAGGCCACAGATCTGCAGCCCACCCAATTGGATGTAGAGTCGTTATAATTCTCAATCTAAATGTTTTCTTAGCCTATGCAGGTGAGAGGCTGAGTTGACAGTGTCCACGGAGAGCCTATGTACTCCGGATTCTTCCTGTAGAGCTAAGTTCTTTAGCACTCAGGAACTTAGGACTGAACTAAGCAACTAGCTGAAGAGCTCGCCTCCCACTCCCAAGGAGCCCGGGGCTGGCTGTACTGCTTTATCCTCCTGGGGTCCTGTGAAGCGATGGAAGACAGGGCAGCCTTCAGACAGAGAGCGCTGGCTCCGAGGAGGCTTCTCAACAGCAGCTCCTTCTTGGCGTTCGGGAGAAAGGCCAGACGGCTGTCACAGGTCAGCGACAGCGGGTGCTAACAGAGTTCATGGCTGAGGCAGAACGTGGAGAAAAGCCGAGGACTCAGGTTCTTCATTTTCCTAGTACGATGTACGTCCAAGAGTCCACCTCTTCTATCAGCATGAGGATCATCCATTCGATTTTATAAATAAATACTAACATACTTCGGGCAATTTTGTCTCTTCCCACTGTATGCTTTTCTACAGTTTTATGAATACACAAGCATGTGCTACAAAAGTGCAGTTTTATTTTTCTGTCTTATTTGTACACTAATTTTATAGTTTCTCACATTTTTCAAATAACACTAGAGAATAAAAGGTCATCGAGCACTTTCTACTTGATGGAGGAATGAATACGACTGTGCACCGAGGGCCAGGAAGGAACCAGGGAAAGGGATGACCGTGCCCACGCCTTAGCGGAAGTGTGTGGGAGGGTGGGCAGGGAACACAGCAGGCACAGGGGTCTAAAAGAACATGGGGACAGGGAGTCCAGAGACACCGAGGGGATGCACTGGCAGGAGCTGACTGCGGGCAACCTCGGACCCTGCAGATTGTGTGTGCTCAGATGGGTGTGAACGGCCTGTCCCGTGAGCACCTGGACGTGTGTGCCAGGGAAGTGTCTTAGGTAACCTCGGTGCCTTGTGGAGCTTGGAGTCTAGATGCTTCCTAGCCTCCTCGTCCGGAGCTGAGGCCGGGAGAGGGTTAGGTCAACCCTCGGAGAGAGACTGGAACCTAGAGGAAAGTTGCTCAGGCTCCCAGTGTCTCTCATTGAGGAGTTTCCTGATTAATCCTTTAGGGTAGACAACGGCAACACCTCAGATTTAACTCAGCGAAGTAATTAACCTTTAAGGGAACCATCAACAAGAGAAGCACAAGTCCCCACACTGGGACTGCCCTCACTCCAATTCCAGTTGATGTCATACGGTATTAAATATCTGCAGGAGGCGTATTCAAGATCAAATAACATAAAATTTACACGATGTAGTAATAAAGCACAGGATATCCTTCTGTTATAAAGAGGGATAAATCTGAACCATTTGTAGGCAAATGGCTGTGTCTTGAGACCATAATGTTAAGTGAAGTAACTCAGACACACAAGCTTAAATATCACATGGTTTCTTTTATAGGAGATCCCAAAGTATAAGTGAATTAAAGAGCGAAATATAAGGCAAATAATAGGAAATAGAGAGATAGATCTTTCTCAAGTGGGAAGGAGACCAAAAGATGAAGGGAGCAGGTAGGGGGAGAACTTAAAAAGAATTATATGCACCAACTCCCCTGAGCAATGTAGTCATTATGTACCATGAGTAATGGTAATGTGGTAATAAAAATAAAAGGTAAGATAAAAGAGAAATGAATTACACCCAACATGAAGTTAAAAATAGTATTTCAATATATATATAAAGTAAAATATATACTATGATAAATTTATGCAACACAAAAACACCTCTTTGTTAATAAGACATTACTAAGAAGCATAGTTTGGTAAATTTCAATGAATAGGATCTTAATATTTTGATTAATGATTGCAAGTTCTTTTAGCATTTTGACCCAATTTTGTTTTAAATTTTATGTAGATATCCCTATACAAAGTTAACTTTATTGTTGCCCCTAGACATTTTTGTAAATAGGATGAATGTCTCAAAGGTTTTAATTATCTCAGATAAACAGGAATTATCAGTATTTTTAACACTAGTACTTGAGTTCTAATTATCTCCCCAATAAGGCTTTGGGAGTGTGTGTGTGCGTGTACACGTGCGTGTGTGTGTGCATTTCACTTCAGTCTCACTTACATCCTCTACTTTAAGTGAAGCTCTGGAAATTGTACCTTTATGTTACTATGTACTGGGTTCAGTATTTATTAAAAATAAGATGCAATGATTTAGGAAACAAAATTAATCTGGATCAAGTACAGTGTCCTAAGCCCTATGCATGTCTCTCAGTCTCATTTCTTTTCTCAGAGTCAAAAAAATGCCCATTTCACTATATGCACAGTAGCTTTGAAATGATAATAGAAAAAATCTTATCACAAAGTCTAAGAATATTGAAGAATAAAACCTACAAATTTCTCATTATTAATTATTTCCTCAATTCACACCATGTTCACATTACCATAAGCCAAATAGATTTTAAATGACTATAAAGAGCTTGTTACTAATTTTAGGATCACTGAAATTCTATCCACATTTAAAATTTCCTGGAAAACTCAAAATGATTTTCACAGTATATCATTTCACATAAGTAGGAATGATGCTGAAAAAAATTCAAATCCGTTAGTGTATGTTCGCTCAAACACACAGAAACTGGTAAATACAGTTACAGTGCATGTTGAGTTTTGAATAAAAATGTTCAGTAGGTCACTTGCAAAATATCTGATTTTTCCATTTAGTGACCACACTGTGCAGGAAAGAAACAAACAACACATTATACTGAGAGAGAAGAGCTTTCCTTTTTAACAGGTGTCTTTACATATCATCTATGTTAGAGCAAAGCTGAAGGTTGGAGGGAAAGCCCACAGGGAGAAGCACCTTGAAGGGTGGGTGCCCAAGGGGCCACCCTGTGTGTCCCTCATCCCTGGTCGGTCTGTCAGTGAGCTCACAGGTAAGCTGTGTGGGCCACAGTGGTTGAGGGGAGCCCAGGTCACACCTGGTGGATGCAGGTTGCTCTTCTCCAGATGATGGGACGGTGGGATGATGGAATGGCAGCCACCTCAGGGCACTTGTTCTGATCCCTCCCACATCCAAGTCCCCTGGCCGTGACACCAAGACCCCTGGACCTGTCTCCAGGTACACAAATTTAACTGGCACTCTCAGCATCTGTTTCTGCCAAGGTTGGCAATGAGTGTATGGGAACAATCCTCTCTCGTGGATTCAGACCTCTAGCTGACGAGGACTCCTGCTGGGCTGTGACTTCCCCCTGTGCCTCCCTTTCCCAGGCCAGGTGGAGGACAAATCCCAAGTGCAGACCAGCTCTCTCACCTCTCATCTCTAATATCCTGGGTGAAAACAGAACAGAGCATTTCCTAGGTATCTAAAAACTGCCGAATGTTTGTTCTCCCAGTTCCACAAGACGTCATGACTTGCATTTTATTGCATTCTGAAAAACTGTCTAGGAGTCATAAATTACATTTAATGCTCACTGTATACAAAGCTTTCCTCCAGCAGAAAAATCAACAGCAAAGTGCACTTGGGGATCATTCTCTGCTGTCTGAATACTGATAAAGCTGCGTTAGTTATCACCTCTGTCCATCTTCTGCAGGAACAGAATTGCTATGTAGACGACAAGGTAGACTTGTCAGAAGACAATGAAACTACTCATATTTCAACCTATTACTTTTGTACTCACTTTGCAATTACAATGTAGACATTTTTGTCAAATGTCCTCAGACTCCAGTTTGACAAATGGCATTTTACTCTCTGTGCCTCTCTCAGACATTTTTACCTTCTCTCTTGTTCTAAAATATGTCCTTCATAAAGGAGAACTCTAACAGAAAAACGTGGTGTGCTAAGTAAGAAAGTCTCCACTTCTAAATTAGTTGGAACACATAAGGCTTCACATAAATCTGTCCACCACACTCATCCACAGCTTTATTACAAATTTTCTGGGTTCTTTTGTTAAATATGAAGATCACATTGCTCCACTCAACTATGTCTTTCTAAACTTCTTTCATCTTCCTCTCTCCCAACAAGGCAGGTAAGCAAAAATTATAATTCTAATTATCAAGCATTAGCTGAAAGGAATGTCATTTATTTCACTCTGAAAACTTGACAGAAGAAAGGCTAAATTTCCTCATAAAGCAAACTTCCTCTTACAAGTTGGTTGAGTAATAGAAAATACAATACAATGCCAAAGTTAAGCTAATGGCTTAAGTTTCTGTGTGATGTGATTGTTCCATTCCAAAATCTGAGCAGGATGGATTCTTTCCCTTCCCTTTCTTCTTTGTGATAATTAGTATGAAACCCAGGAACACATTGCCACTGAAGTATGTCCCTATCACTTTTTTCTTATTTTGTGACAAAGTCTGGCTAAGTTGCCCAGGTCTTGCTAAATTACTAAGTGGCCTGGAACTTATGATCTTCCTGCCTCAACCTCCAGGGTAGCTGGGGTTGCAAGCATGCACCACCTCAATGGAACCTCTCTTTCTAGTCTCTGTGACAGTTTTAGAACAGGCACACCACAGTAGCCATGTTGTAACAGGCATGCTTTCTGCTGTGGCATTATCTGGAATGACTGAGCCTGGGGGAGTCATTAGCCTGCATCCCTGCACCAAGGTGAGCTTCACCTGTTCTTCTTGGTCAATAACTCATTCTTACTCAATGCACATGCCAGCTTCACACCAAAGCAAGAATCCTCCTCACTTGCATGGGCTCTTTAGTCCACAGTATGATTAACACCATGGAAAGATCCACTTACCCAGCAGAAACCCCCTCCTGGGTCTGCTGCTTTAGCTGGAACTTCTGCCATCGTGGCTGGTGAGCAGTATTTCATCTCTGTAGTGGCAGTCAGAATTCCATCACAATAGACACGGATGATGACTGACCCAGCAGGAAAATCTTACAAAACACAAACATAAGTTAGGAGATCAGCATGTAATGCACACATTATATCTTTTAGAAACTATGAAAAAGATTTTAATAATTGATAGTGATTTTACTAACTTCTAGCATTTACAATGTTTTTATTCTAGATATTTAGTAACCACAAGGGTAGACTGTATAATTTTAGATTTCACTGCTTTTAAAAAGTTAACATTGTAGGAAAAGCAAAGCACCAAACCTCTTTGCCTACTTATTGGCATTCTTTATTTTTCTATGATCAGTAATCATATTTAAATAATGATTTAGAATTTAGATAAGGGCAACCATTCCTAAAAAGCTAGGCATTTATCCATCTCATAAAGAAAATTCTAATTAATTTCAGGCTTATTTCTCAAAATTGCTTTTGGTACGAGGAAAGCTGGTTGTAGTTGCAGAGACTGCAGTCCCTTAATGAGAGCAAAAGCTTGATGAGAGAGAAGTGAGACTGTCCTGATGCACCTGTAGGCCCCTTATGCAGATCTCATTCCCACAGTGCAAACAAATTCTCCACGTGACTGATATAGCTGCCTTGCAAATTCTGCTTTCAGAGTTAAAGCTACATAAAGATGCAAGGCTTTCTATGTATGAAAACCAAGATACAATCATTTCAACAGACAAGTCATGTTTTAGTGTAACAAAGTAAACAAAAGTTAGCTCTTTAAATGAGTAGAAGAAACATTACAATGTTCCATGGAGATAGAGATACTTTCCAAATTCTTGAAAACTATCACCGATATATCTGAGGTTTGGAATAAATCATTAATTATAAAATCAATGACTGTGAATAGCCTTGAATATTTAAAATTTCTTAAAGGTTAGCACTAATTTTACTTTATGTCATGAAGAAGTTCATGGGCCTCTTGTTATTTTACATAGGAAAATTTAAAGGTAACAAAAGCAATGCCAAGCTTAATTGGATGATGGAATGTTCCCATTTCCAACATTCTTACCGGATACATAACTTACAAAGAAGATATATAAAGAAAACTAGAAGCACTGTCTTCCCAAAGAAGTGCTCCAAAATGTACAATAGATATTGTGAGTTGGGAAAAAAACTGTTCAAAAGAAAACAGAAACTGTGATGAGGGGAAGGGAAAAAGAAGGAAGGAAAAAGAAAAAAATATATTCGCACAAGACCGTTAAAATAGTTATACAGGTAAGCAGCCTTCCGCTCTGGTAAGTGACTGTGGTCTGGCAAGCCGCGGCCACCCCAGGGCGGGGAAACAAGAAGCAAGAGCGTTTCCTGAGATCCGCGCCATATTGGAACTTAGGGCACCGAGCCAACCAGTAAGCAGCCTGCTGCTTACCGGGGCGCGGGCTTAGAATCAAACATACCACACTCCCCCCCCCCTTAACAATTGGGATCCAGGGATCTGGGTATCTCTTAGTAGATGACCATATTTGGTACAGCAAGTCGGGGGAGTTTCCCTCTACTATCTCTGAAGGCAGATATTTTTATCACAGGTTTGCTTTGTCCTGATTAACGGTGTTGCTCTATTCAATACTCTGTGTTCATGTGTTCTATAATGTTGTGTATTTCTTTGATTTTGCTGTACCTAGTAGAAGAACAACTATTGTGAAGACAACGAGATATACAATGTTGCCTGTTACTGTTGTCCTGGTGACCTGCTTTGATGTTCTGTGCCAATTTCACTATACTGTCTCAATTGGCTTTATTCCATCCTGTTTTTTTGTAACTGTTTGCAGCCTCAC
>PVJX010028290.1:0-24014 GCA_004027295.1 Dolichotis patagonum | reverse complement strand
AAAATTTTATTTAAAGAGAAAAAACAAAACAAAACAAAACAGAATAAAGGGTAGTAACAATACAGAATTCCAAGGAAAAAAGGAAAAGAACAACAACAGAAAAACCTAAGAAATTATTACTTGACAAATTACATACTGACTTCTTGGAAATAGTTGTTCAAATTACAAAGTTAAAACATGTAAAGTAGACATTCAAACAGTGAGACTGTTAACAGTTCTGCTCCATGATCTGACAAAAACAGCAATATGGTCATCCATTTTACCCTCTCAAATATACATGCAATTATATCAAAAGGGTAAAATTAAACACAACAAAACAGAGTTGCTCTGGTTTTCTGTGCTTTTTAAATGCTAAATAAACACAGGCTGTCCAGAGACATTCGCTGTCTTAGCCCTGAGAATCTCAAACTCTGTATAGGGTTTTGATCCTCTTGGAGCCCTACAATCATATTGGTTGTCTCATTTATTTAAGCTTTCACCATACATTCATTTGGGAGACTGGTGATCTAGGCCAGGTCCCTGATAAATGCTTATCATCATTTTTAAATAGTATAGAATCCACTCACAATTAAAAATATAAGTGTCACATTATCAGATAATCCCAATCTTGTGTATATATGCAAGTGAAATTAAGTCAGTATGTTCAATGTAGTACTATTCACAATAGTCAAAAATTGAAAACCGTTGTTGTCTAACTGTACGTCAGCTAATGATTAAAGAAAATTGGTACATGTACATAGTAAAATACTTCAGAAATGAAGTGAAGCTGGAAATGTAGTTCATTGGCGTAACAACTGCCTGACTAGTGCAAGGTCGTGAGTTTGATTCCTGGTACCAAAAAAAAAAAGTTTAAAAAACTAAGGGAGACTATCATGGCAGACTAGAGGAATTAGCACTTAAAGGTCATTTGGGGACATATACTGAGGTCAGAAGATACATGGTGTGGGCTATGAGGGTGGTGGGGGTAGAAGGGAGGCCAACCCAAGGATGTAACTTAAAGGAGAAGGTGAACTGATGAAATCCAGATATAGTTGTTATAAAAAGAAGCTGTTACTGGATTCCAGCACTGCTTGTGGCCCAGGCCCTGGTTTTGAGAATGTACCATCTTGGGAAATATAGAAATTCCGCTGGAAGAAGTGAAGTGTGGTGGGTAGCTGCCCCTGACCTGAACAGTTTTCCAGAAAGAGTATCTGATCCCAGCTCAAACTAGATACAATTAAATGGTAGCTACTGAGCTGAAAATGGTGAACCTCAAAGGTAGAGACAGGTAGAGGACATGGTCCTGGCACAAGATAATGTGAGATCTATGAGACAGGTAGAAACACAGTTGCTTGCAGTGTCTGGAACCTGCTAGAACAAGAAGTTAAAAAAAGACTCAAGAACAGCCCTGGAGGTTTTTTCCTGCCTGAAACTGGACACCACTGAATGTTTGAGCAACAAAGACACCTGATAAGCAGCTGCTGAGCCAAATGGTCACAGGGATAGAGGAAAGACTCTGGGTCAGCCCTAGTGGAGGCTGTCTCCTGTTGATCTGCAGATGCAACTGACATTCTGAAATCCTGGGACAGAGAAAAACTTGGCAAGTATTTGCATTGTGGGAATTCACAAGTACAGGGGTTGGAGAAAAAGCACCTGAATGGTGCTGTCTCCTGCTTATCTCTGTAGGTCACAAAATTCACTGATAAAGAGAGGTTCCATGGAACAAGAGCATAGTTATAAGTTGAGAGTGCTGGAGTCTGGAAAGGTGAGGGGGAAATCTAGTTGCAAAGTCTGCAGCAGGAACTCAAATTGGGGACTCAAGGCTGACATGTATGAGCGTGAAAAGCACAAATGGCCCTGCAGTCATATTGAGAACACCAGAAACTTCTGAGTACAGAAATGTAAGCACAGTAACACAGACACTTCTCCTAAGGTATTCAAAATAACCAAACGAGCAGAAAAATAGTCCTCTTATTGCTTGTTAGATTTTTAAATTATTTTTTGTTCTTATTTGATATGTAAATATGTGTGTATATCTGCACATACACTTTTGATGCTATTGCTTCTGTAAAATTCTAAACTATTTATTCACATACATCTACATCAATGGTAGCTTCTTAGTGATATCTACCTTAACTCTTAGTTCAACAATTGAGTATAATCTACCTATCTTTTATCTCATGTCATGCTTTCTTTGTTTTATTTATGCACATGATATATGTTCTTATTGGATCCCCTCCCCATTTAGATTTCAAATGTCCCTCTCAGACCTTCTTCATGTGCTTTGAGGTGGAGCTTTGTGGAAGGTGATTAGATTATGGGAGTACTACAGTTGACTTGCTGTTAGGAGGTGGGGTGTAGTTGGAGGTGAGTCATTTGGAATTTGACCTGGAAAGTATATCTTATTCCTTGGCCCTTCTCTTTCTGCCTCTTGGCTAGCACAGTGTAAGCAGGTTTCTTCCTCCAAGCCCTTCTGCAACACCCTTTCGGTCTTCAAGATAACTGACTTGGTTGGATATTTGTCCCAGAAATGAGGAAAGTGACTCACTAAAACTTAATTTTTCTAGCATATAAAACTTCATTGTTCTCTCTGTGTTTTCCTGGAAATTCAAAATAATAAAGATCTAAAAAGTACTAAGGTGATCAACAAACTTAAAGAAGATAAACAACCAAATGAATTAAAGAAGACAACATAGTACATAAAAGACATAGAAGGTATAAAGAAGACATAGATGATATAAAGTTTTATAGACATTATAAAGAAAGAATGAAGTAAAAAATGCTGGAAACAAAACTTCAATAAACCAAAGGAAAAAAATCAATTAAAAATTTTGGCAGTAGGCAAGATGATTCATTAAAAAGAATATCAAGACATGAAACAAGGTAGATGCATTAGGTGATTTATTTAGTAATATAGAATGATAAAAAACACCAAAAAATTGATCAAGAGCATTTAGACAACTCTAAATAACTTAGTAATCATGGAATTTGACAAGGGTATCAAAGCAGATGCTAATGGCATAAATGTTTTATTACCTGAAATTATTGCAGAAAAGCTCCCAAAAATGATGAATATACAGATAAAGGAGGACTTTAGAAACTCAAATAGACATATCCAAAAAAGAACTTCTCCACAATGTGTGATATTCAAAATGCAAGTCAGAACAAGGAATATTAAAAGCTGTTTCAGAGAATTGCCAAATCACTTCAGGAGGTAAAAACTGGAAGAATATAATTACCAACTTGGGTCACTATACTTTGCAAAGTTATCCTTCAAAATCAAAGAATAGAAGAAAAAAACTTTTCATGATAAAGATAAAAAAAATCACAACCACTGTGCTAACACTACAGAAGTTAACTAAGGGAGCCCTGAACATGCATTATGGGGTAAATGATATTCATGAGACCAAAGGGAAGAATATCACTTGGAAAGCTGTTGATCAAATGAGAAACAGAAAGTAATAAGCCAACAAAAAGCCAACATGAGAGGAATTGGCATGTACCTTTCAATAATACTACTCAATATAAATTGTCTTAACTCTTCAGTAGCAAGCCTCAGATTGGCAGATTAGGTAAAAAGCAAAGACCAATAAATGGCCTAAAAGATACCATCTGATCTGTGAAGACAAACACAGACTAAAAGTGAAAGGATAAGAAACAATATTCAAGCAATTGGAGTAAGAAAGCCAGCAGGAGTATCTGTCTATTTTAATAGCTGACAAAGTTGACTTTAAATGAAACCTGGTGAGAAGACACAAAAAAGTTACTCCATAATAGGAAAAGAAATGATTCACCAAGAAAAGATAACAATCATAAATACATATGCAACAAACTTTAGTATACCTAGTTTTATAAAGCAAATCCTACTTGACATTTCAGGACAGATAGAAACCAATAAAATAATAGTAGAGGATTTCATTACTCCATTTTCATAAATAGATGAACCACATTAACAAAAAGTCAACAAAGAGACATCAGAGTTAAACTACAACTTAGAGATATCTACAAAATATTTCATTCACCAACAGTAAGATGTTCATTCACCAACACATTTTTGGCAACATCCTACAGAACTTTCTTCAAAATAGACTATATTTTAATTCAGAAAATACTGTTGATAGATAAAAAATGGATTTGCTCTCATGCATTACATAGGATCACAATGGAATGAAACTAGAAATTAACAGAAAAAGAAACCAGGGAAGCTGCACAAATGCATGCAGATTAAATAATGCACTCAAATGATCACAGAAGAAGAGATAACTGTAAAAATGGAAATATTTGTAGGGTCAAATAGCAATGGGAATAGAATATATCAGTATATGAAGGACAAGTAAATTCAGTTCTAAGATGGATGTTTATAGCTATGAATACCTATATTGGAAAGTAAATATTTGTTTCTTAAATAACCTAAACATGCATCTCAAGATTCAAAAAAACTACAACACATCTCAGCTTAAAACCAGAAAAAGAAAGGAAAGTATAAAGATAATAGTAGACAATACAGTGTTTACATATGCAAGTCTGAGTTATTTCACTTATGAGCACGGTTTCTAGTTGCATTGATTTACCTATGAAAGCCTCAAATTTATCATTCTTTATGACTGAGTGGTATTCCATTATACAAAAATACATTTTTTATTCATTCCTCAGTTAATGAGCATGTTGTTTGCTTCCAAGATTTAGCCATTACAAATTGTGCTGCTATAAACATGGGTGCACATGTACTGCTGTGGCATGATATTTTCAGTAGCCTGAGCAATTACTTTGAGGATAACAACATGCAATGTAGCTACCATTGTTAAATTCCTATCATCTTGTTTTGAAATCATATATTGCCATTGTGTTTTGTTGTTCTTGTTGTCATCACTTTGCTTTTGTTGTTGTTTGGTTTTTTGATTTTTCTCTTTAAAATAGATAATTGTAGAAATTAATATTTTGTTCTAAAAATCAATATAAATGATAACTGAATCAAAAAGTCACTTTTTGAAAAGATAGGTTGGAAAAACTCTTAGCCTAACTTACCAAAAGAGAACCATATTAATAAAATTAGAAATGAAAAATGTGAAATTACAACAGATAATGCTGAAATTTAGAAGATTATTAGACAGTATTTTGAAAACTCACATTTAAATAAATAATGGAATGTAGAAGAAATTGATAAAGTTACAGACACTATAACTTACCAAAGCCTAAATAGACCAATATGAAACAATGCAATTGATGTAGTAAGAAAAACTCTAATAACCAAGAAAAGCACTTGTTTACCACTGAATTTCACTAGACATTTAAAGAGGAGCTAATGTCAATGATCTTCAAAATTTTCCACTTTCCTAAAAGGAAAGGAGTGCTTCCAATCTCATTTAATGAAACCAGATCGCCAGAACACAAAACCAGATTAGGACTCAACAAAAAAGAAAAAAATGATAGACCAATAGCCTTGGTAAAACATAGATGCAAAAGTCCTCAGTAAGATTCTTGCAAATGTAATTCAATACCTCATTAAAAAGTTATCACATATGACCTAATTATGTTTCTGCTGGCATAAAAATGGTCCAACATGCCTATGTCTATAATTTTAATCCAGTTGTACAATATATCTAAAAGTATATCTTCACATACTATTATTGTCCTACACATTTTATATGTTCTTCAGCCTATTAATCTGAACTTCAATGTGTACATATGATAATTAACTTTATCAGGTCTTGTAAGATAAATAAATCTGGTTCTGGAAAAGTAAAAAGTGGATGGGTGAGGCAAGAAGTGAATTGAAATGTATTTTGTACATCTAGCAATTCTTTACAGAGAATGTAAGTATTAGGTATTGAAAACAAGCACTAATAAAAGTAAAACAAAAATAAATGTAGCATAACGTATGAATACAATCATGAAAAAAATTACATGATCATATTAGATGCATGAAAAGCCTTCAGAATAAGGCAACACCTCTGAGATTTAAAAAAATCTTTAATTAAAATCAGTATAGAAAGAGCTTACATCAATTGCCATAGATGATCCTGCCACTGAGAAGCCCAGCTGCCTATTAAAGAAGCCCAGTTATCCCTATTAAATAAAACATATTGCTTTTAAATATATCAAGATTTAAAAGAGATCAAGGAGAGAAGATGGCTGCCAAAGGGGCAATAGCAAGGGCAAGTGTCTTCAAATTTGTACTGGAGAAAAGAAGGTACCTTGAAGTGGAAGTGAAAGATAAAGTCTTATCAGACAGAAGGATAAATAAAAGGCAAATCTATCTGAACTAAAAATCCAGTGTCTAGTGAGTATACCAGGGCAAATCAGATCACTTCTGGGTCACAGCATCCCACCCCAGACCTACCATACATCCATCTTTTGGAGAGAATCAGACTGAAGGAGGAAGGGTGATGGCCTGGCTGATGAAATAGACTAGGAATAAAAAAAATAGACTAGGAATTACTATAACCTTACTCTAACCTCCCTACTCACCATGCCAAGTGAGACACACACAATCCTGGAATTCAGAGAAAGCAAAACCATGAGAAAGGTGTGTGTGCATTGGAGGGGAAAACATCACACACTCAAGGATTAAAAACAATAGCACCACAGTACTTACAAGCAGCCAAATTGTAAACAGAGAGGGTTGCACATATCAGAAAAAGAAGTCACCCCTTCCTTCCACATACAGTGGGAATGTTGTGTTTATGGGATATTTCAATGTGCTATCCACAATGATGACTTCCTGTACTTCCTAACTAGAGACCACAGAAGGCAAGGAAATTCATGATTGGAACAGATAGGTATGCAGAGTAAAGAGTGGAACAGGGAAAATCTATGAGAGAGACAGAGAGACTGGTGTTTATGTCTGAGGGCAACTGAGCAGAGCTGAAACAGAGTGCACACTTTCCTATTGTTTCCCCAACACTGAGATAGTATAAGGTGTTTTGCAAGGCCCACACTGGCAGAGGGGCCCTTCTGTAATTTCTGAAGCAGCTCAGAAATGTTCCACAGATGAAACAGAGAGTTATTTGTCTGTGGAGAAAGACAGTGAACAGCACCTGGCCCAGAGTACTCCTGGTCATATTGTAGACAAAGAAAACCTGTGAAAGGACAGACACAGACACCACTGTTGATATTTACAAGGTAGCAAATATAGGAAGAGAATATGAGGTTCCTGGAAGAAGTTGACAAACACTGTAGAACCACAGTATACACCCATCCAAATCAATTGCAATCAGAACCACAAAGACCTGCAATGAGTCATCCTTGGAACACTACTTGCAATCAGAACACACATTTGGAGGTATATTAAGCCAGATTATATCTAAATTGGGTCACATGGGAAAACTGCTTGGCTCCTTGCAATTGGACTTGAGTGTACAGATTTATGTGTGGATGCTCTTGGTTAATGCTACAACTGTGTAAAGGTTTTTATTTCTGTTTTTTCTTGGTTGTTGTAGTTGTTGTGTCTTTGCCTTTTTGTTTAATTTGGGTCACCTTCATTTTTTATTTTGTCTTTTTATTTTATCTAATTTTCTTCTTGTTCTTGCTCCTGCATTGTATTGTATTGCTATTTTTCTTTACTTTATTATTAAATATTTCACTTTTGACCTGCTTCCTGTTTTAGTGCTTCTTTCTTTTTAAAATTTTCTTCCATATTCTTTGCTTTCATCTCTTCCTCATTCCTTCTTGCTTTTTCCACTCTTCTCCACCTGTCTAATGGCATATATATAAGTGGACTATATAAGTGCATTAGACAATAAGAATTAAACAGTGCCTTTACTTAAACAATAATTAGACAGTGCCTTTACTTAAACAATATCATTCAAGGGCATTTCATGGTAAACCTTAACAAAACTGGGCTGAGATGATTAAATTAAAACTACCTATAAATATATTAACAGGTTCTGACAATCCCCAAACCTCCTTCAATATACACTTCCACCAATCTGCATACTCATGATACCTATGCACACAACTGACACACACCCCTTCAACAACAGCACCTTAAACCAATGATAAATAATTCCACAATATGACCCCATCTTTTTTAACCTATTGACATTGCTTTTAATCCCTCTTGCCATAAAGATATACCTTTGCTTTTTTTTCTCACTCCTTTCTTTTCTCCACATTCTGCAAGAGAGATGAACCTTTAATAACAGTATAACATAGTTTGTAAGCATATTGACAAAGGTTTAAATTTTCAAAATAGTTTTTAGAGTTTTTGTTTGATGCATGGTTTGAACTGTTAACACTGTTCTTACCAGTAGATGTTTCCTCCTTATAGCACAATTATAGGGTCTAATCAAATAAATTGAATAGATTGAAGAGGTAAATAATACTCTATACAAATACCTGTAAAGTCAAGGATACATCAGTAAGGGAAAACAGAACCTAAATAAATAAATAAATACTCATATCAACAGTAAATGTTATTTCTTCTATTTGACTTCAACCCTCAGCACAAAAAAAGAAATATAAAGAAATCCAGGGAACAAAATGCCTATGAAGACTCTCAACTTTTTGAGAGCAGATATAAAAGGCACTGTTGTAGAAGAATAAAACACCAGGTACCTGAGCTTCATGAAGTTATTAAACAGGTAGCAAAGTGACTTGGTGAAATAAAAGATGACCCTACCTAAAAGAGATTGGAACAACCAAAAAAAGTGACCAATGTGATTATGCAAGAATCAGTTTGAAAGAGCTGATGAACATTGTTCAAAATGTGAGTGAAAAATTTATCAAAGAGCCAATAACCATGGAAAGGTACCAATCAGAAATCCCGGAGGTAAAATATTTCATAAATAGCAGAAATTGCCAATGAAACATCAAAGATGAGATTCCAGAAATCAAGAACAAAATGAAATCACATGATTATATAGGTGGAGCTTAAAAATGATAAAGAGAGAAAGAAAAATTCCTAACAGTTAGTATATGATGTTAAGAAGACTAATCTAAGGCTAAAGGGAGTTAGAGTGGAATTAGAGGACAGCACATGTGAAATAAAAATTCTCTTTACAGATATTACATCAGATTTCCAAGTGTGGGGAAAGAACATAAAACACAGATAAACAAGCATTAAAGAATGACAACAAACCATGATTTTAAAAAAGCTCCCCAAGCACATCATAGTCAAATCCCAGAACTCCAAAATAAAATCAGAATCTTCAAAGCAGTTAAATAAAAACAAAAATGACTAATAAAGTTAAACCCAATAGGAAAACAGTAGACTTTTCACTACACACTTTATAGGCCAAGAAAGCTTGCAGTGAAATGTTTCAATTCCTAGAAGAAAACAACTCCCAAAGCATATTAATATATCCTGTGAAACCATCTTTCAGAATCAATGGGAAAAAAAGACATTCGATGACAAGAAAACCTTAAGAAATTCATGAACACAAATTGCTCCAAAAATATTAAAAAACTATCCTAGACAGAGACAATAAAGCTAACAAAGCCAGAATTGTGTGGAATCAGTACATCAAACAAGGTAAGTAGTTAAACAAAAAATAAAAATACAATATTCAATAATAGAAAAATAATGCAATGAGAAAAATGTCAATATCTTTCAGTAATAACTCTCAATGAAAATATCCTCAACTAGCCAATCAAAAGACACAGATGGATTGACTATATCAAAAAAGAAAACCTGAAATCTTTGCATTCAAGAAACTCATCTCAGCCGCATCTTCTGAGATCCACGCTATGTTGCAACTTAGGGCACTGGGAAACTGAGAAACCAGCCTGCTGCCCTGGTAAGTGGCTGTAGTCTGGCAAACCACAGCCACCCCAGGACAAGAACCAGCAGTGTCTCCTGAGATCCAGGCCATATTGGAACTTAGAGCACGGGGAAATTGAGCAACCAGCCTGCAGCCCTGGTAAGTGGCTGTGGTCTGGCAAACCATGGCCACCCAGGGTGAGAACCAGCAGCTTATCTTGAGATCTGCACCATGTTGCAACTTAGAGCGCGGGAAAACCAAGCAACCAGCCTGACACCCTGGTAAGTGGCTGTGAGTCTATTGGCATGCAGGCTGAGAATGAAACATCCCACCTTCCCCTCTCCTTCCTGTTAGCAAGTGGGAGCCAGAGATCTGAGCATCTCTTGGGAGGCTGAGTATAGCAAATAAGGGGGATTTCCTTCTACCATCTCTTTGAAGGCAAATATTTTTATCACTGTTTCACTTTGTCCTGATTAATGGTATTACTCTATTCAATATTCTGTTTTGATCAGTTGTATAATATTCTGTACTTCCTTTGATTTTGCTATACCTGATTGAAAGGACAACTATTGTGAAGATAATGAGATATACTATGGTAACTATTACTGTTATCCCGGTAACATGCTGTGAAGTTCAGTACCAGTTTCACTATACTGTCTCAGTTGGCTTTATTACAACCTGTTCTGTTGTATTTTACTACCTTCAAATTAATTTAAAAAATTTAAAAAATAAACTCATCTAATCCATAAAGAAATCTATAGAATAAAAGTAAAAAGAATGAAAACAAAACTCTATGCACCAGGATTGCATGAGGAAGGAATAATAGAAATTTTATTCTTGGACAAAGTAAACTTTAAGCTAAAACTGATCAGAAGATCAAAGAAAGTCACTATTTATTAGTTAAGGGTATAAATCAACAGAAAGAAAAAATAAATGTAAATGTTTACATGATAAATCATAAAAGGTCTCCTCCACTTTTAGATTTTTGCATTTTTCAGGACTGACATCCAACTTTTTCCTTAATTTAAATTTAGTATTTGTATTTGAAGTAAAGTAAGAAACAAATTTCATTATTTGGCATGAGATTATCCAGTTTTCCCAGTATCATTTATTGAAGAAACATTTCTTTCCCAAATATATATCTCTGGAATCTTCATCAAAAATATTTGAGCATATATGCATGATTATATCTTGAGTGTGCCTGATTTTAACCATTAATGACTATTTTGATTATTATTACTTTGTTTTGGATTTTATGGTCACATATTGAAACCCCAAGTTTGATTTTTTTCTCAGGATTTCTTTGGTTCCTCAGTCTTTTGAGAAACATACAAGTTTTATAATATTTTTCTGGGAAAATATCATTGAAATTTTCATAACAATTACAATTTGTGTGTCACTTTGACTACTATGGATACTTTAATGACACTAAATTTCAAACCCATGAACAGTTTACTTTTGCACTCTTTTGTATATTTACTGTCTTTCATCAGTTTTTTACACATTTTACTGAGGGAATAACTCACCCCCATTGTTAAATTTATCTGTAATTATTGTATACTTTATTAAGAATTAGTGAATATAATTTTCTTAATTTTAAGTAGCTTATTGTTATTATATAACATCAAAGTCAATTTTTGTGGATTCTTCAATTCCTGTTTCTTAAGAACAGATGTCCACCATTTATCACCAAAGTTTACAAAAGCATGTACAAAGAGGAAAAGGAGACTTTACTCTGAATAACTACTTTAAAGATAATATTATTCAATGTATTAACTATTATTATTCTCCTATTATCTTGTTATGAAATTTTGCTTTACTTCTTTCCATAAAATAAAAAAATAAAATAGTCACAATTTTAAAAAGGAGACTGTGAAGCAAGAAAAATATCCTAAGAGTGTAGGTGAAAGTCACTCAGCACTTTCTTGCATTCTGCATGAGACAGAGTAAAGCAACTGGAATGCAACTGCTCGCTGAGGTGGATGATTATGGGAGAATTCTGGATAGACAAAATCTCAAATGTGGATATACAGAAACATGGAGTGACCCACAAATGTTTGATAGGCTAGTACAGTATGAAAACAAATGGCCTTTTAAATCACTCAGAAGCATGGCAAAGAAAGGGGGAATGTGCCTCTTTTGGTAAAGGTAAAAGGAAGAAAGTCCTGAACAGCAACACTGACACAACTTTTATCACTCTGCAGAAATATAAGTTAAAGAAACAGTATTCCTAAAAGGTGTATAGTAGACTGGCTCCAGAAGAATTCTCTACATATTCCAGCTCATTCTCATTGTTCTCTATCAGGGAGTCATACCAGTAAGACATTTACAAATTAAGCTTACTGCTTTGGAAGTCAAAAACCACTGTGTTTTTCCAGTCTATGCAGTTATTCAGCAATATCACCATGCTACCTCAATGGATAGCATCCAGGAGAATCAGTCTGACAGAGGACAGAGTCTCTGACACAAACTCACTGAGTTCTATGTAGTGGTGCAATTGACTGCAGTGTGAGGGGAAAGGGAAAATATATTCCTGTGGAAATGACAGTGTGATGGGTGAAAATTTGGAGTCAAGTAGAGTGAGCAACACATGTGATAGCACATAGGTGGTATGACTGATAAGTCCAGAATAGTGAATGACAGATTATGGGGAATAGTGTGCAATCTCCACATCATGTATCAGTGAGACTCCATAATCACTGTCTGTCCTCAGTAATATAGTGGCATGCCACATTGAGAGTGTTGCATCATTCTCTGAATGCACAGCACAAAACATCTCAGAAAAAACTGTGGAAGAAGCTGTACTATGCACTAGATTCTTGATATGCCAAACTGTCAGTGTCTATCTTGCTCTCAGCATCAGAAACCCAAATATCTCCAAAGAGAATTTATGTCTTGAGATCTCTGTTTTCAGTTCTAGCTTGTACCAGTATGCAAAGTAGCTATGACATATTCCAACTAACTTCAGTGACAAATCAGTCACTTTCACTAGTCACCTGAAAAACAGTACAAAGGAAAGAAGAGACAAATCTCCATCCTTTGCTCAGTATAAAAGGTGCAATGACTAACAAGACATGGAGAAAATTTCTATTTAGCATAGGCCAGAGTTTTCACTCTTTCCTGACTGTTCAAGTCCCTTTGCAAACAGAATATTTTATTAATATTTTGATGTTCTTGTCTTATGTTTGTTTCTCCCCTCTTTTTAATATTTATTTCCTCTTTTTCTCACTTGTTATTTTCCTTCTGCTTTTTAACATTAATTTATTTTTATTATTTAAAATTTTTATTTTATTTTATATTGTTCTTTCTCCTTTCTTTTTTATTTTAAAGAATAAAACAAAAGAGGACAGAACAAAGCAGATCAGAACAGAGCAACATAAGCAACACAGCACTTTACAACAAGACAACTGGATATTAATAGTAGCTCCCATAATGTCTCTTTCTTTGCAATAGCTGAGCATGGCTTCAAATACAATAATGTCAAACATAACAAAACATTATAAAACCATTCAAAAGAATGAAAGAATTACAGGGTATTCTGAACTGAATAACAGAAAATGATCAATGACTACTATGGTTCTTTCTCCTTTCATATGGGTTGTTGATGGTGTTGATCTTTTCATTTATTTATTAATTTTACTTTACTCTTTATTTCCTTTTTTCCACTCTTTCTTCTTGTAGTTGCATAATAAGCCTGGCAATTTAAATTGCAATCACAAGTCAGTTTAAAGGAACTGAACTCATTCCAACCATGAACTAGTCTTACTTAAACGTGGGAAGAGACTTTGATTTAATGAATACAAGGTAGACAAAAACCTAAATTTGATAATCTTCCCCCAAGTAGGCACAGACAAAGAGAATCTGATGTCTCATTCCTGGACATGCCCATAGCAATAGCAGGAAGAAATACCAAAATTATAGTGGGCAGCACACCTATAAGCGACCCACACTTCCATACAGTCAGTAGCAGAATTGTAATCAAGACAATGGAGCCAATGTCAGCATTATACAAAAGACCCCAAAATCTGACTCATTTCCATTGTAGGAAAGATCACAGAAGGTGTACCTCATATACTCTCTATACTGCACCTTTCTCAAGTAATGGTGGTACCTCAGTTCATACTCTTAATTCTTTCCAAAATTTTGTTTGCAAATTGAATTGAACAAGAACCAAATCAAAGTCAATGGTTAGGTTCAATGTTGATCTTACAGGGAAATTTGATTCGGTTCTTTTCCAGTTTGGCATGCAACCAGAATCATGGAAAGAATTAAGTTCATAAAAGAAGGTTCCACTACTAAAAGGACCCCACTCTGGTGAGATTTAGAGAAAAAGCAGTTTCAAAAGGCTCCATCAGAGTAAAAATTATATTAAATTCCAGTAATCATAGACAAAGAATACAGAGGGTAATGACCGTATGAACTCAACACTATGCACCAAAAATATTCCAGGACACACCATCAAGAGAAGTATGCTTACTAAGAAGATGCTCACATAAAAGTGGAATAGATACTCATCTTAACATGTACACAAATCTCAACACAGAAACATAAAAACTGAAAAAAAATTAGCCAATACAAAACTTCCCAAATTTCATAACTCTCTAGTAATGAATGTTGTAATATCAAAGTAGATAAAATGCCAGATAAAAATTCAAAAGAATAATTTTTAATTCAGCAGAATACAACTGAATAAACAGCTGAGTGAATTAAAGAAATTAGTACATGACATGAATGAGGCCTTATAAGCAGATATTCTGAAAAAGAACCAAATAAATATCTGGGAAGAGAAAAGCTAAAATAAATATATAAATAAATAAAATTTAAAAACCCAAAAAGTTTTAAAAATCAATTAAAAACCTCACCAAAAAAAACCTGAGAAGAAAGACTATGAGGTTTTGAAAGTCTGTCCAAAACATACACTGGCCCAGCAGTTAGAAAAGATTGAAGAGAACAAAAAAGATTTCTATTTCAGTATGTGAAAGTTAAATGTGCACATACTCAGCATACTTGGAAAGAGGACCTAAATTTTTATACTATGAAAAAACTTTTCAATTAAATAACAGACAAAAATATTTTCTTGGGAGACATATGTACATCCAGTTACAAAAGGCAATTCATTCATTCATTTCTAAATGTTTCTTAGTAAATATTTAAACATAATGATTGCATTCTTAGTGGGAAGATAAAACTAATATAAAGTAAGATATATACATGGGAAATAACAAGAATATATATATATATATATATATATATATATATATATATATATATATATATTTGTTATTTTCCATTGCTCTCTCTTTAATTCCCCCTCTTTCCATTGCTACTTTTCTTCCCCATTTGCAAAGGATTGATCTCCCTTTTTCATATATTCTGTCTTTCACTGTGTTGTTTATTTATATTTGTGTTATAGAAATTAGGTGATAGTTATGTTTCTGTGTCTGATTTATTTCACTTATGACTATGTTCCCAGTATGCATCCATGTTTGACAAATGACACAAATTTCTTTTTCACTATGACTGAATTTTACTTCATTGTGTATATGTACCACATTTTCTGTATGTATTCACTGATGGACATGTAGGCTGCTTCCATGATTTAGCTGTTGTATGAAGTGTGTTGCTGTAAATTTGCATACATATATATCAGTAAATAAGATATATATCTATTTGGGAAAGATACCAAAAGGGGAATAACTGGGTGAAGTGGAATTTCTGATTTTACATTTTGCAGAATCTCCATTTGACTTGAAATAGTGCTTATATTAGTATAAATTCTCACCTACAGTATAAAAAAGTGGTCCTTAGTGATTTGTTATTTTTCTTAATGTGTTCATAATTGTTTTTCTTCCAGGAGTAAGATGACATCACAGCATTAAATTAATTTGCATTTATCCAAGGACCAATGATGCTGAACAATTTTCATGCATTTATTAGCTATTTTTGCTTCTTGGAAGTGTTGCTTCATATGCCAATTTTTAAAAAATTTATTTAAAGAGAGAAAACAAAACAAACAAAATAGAAAAAAGGGTAGCAACAAAACAGAATTTCAAGGAAAAAAAGAAAAGAACAAAAAAACACTAAGAAATCACTACTTGATAAATTGCATACTGTCATCTTGGAAATAGTTGTTGAAGATACAAAATTGAAGCACACAAAGTAGACATTCAAACAGTGAGATGGTTAACAGTTCTGCTCAATGATCTAACAAGAACAGTAATATCATCCTCCATCTTACACACTTGAACATACATGCAGTTATATCCTTTAGAGCACTTTCTTTTCCTCTTTTTACAGAAGCAATTATGCATTTTGGGTTTTATTACTTCTACAGTTCTTATTACTTTTTACACTAGAGACACAATGTGATATTTATAAATATGATTCTTATTTATTTCACTAATGAGGATGGTCTGAAGTTGTCTCCATTTCCCTATGAAGGCCTCAAGATCATCCTTCATAGCTGAGCAATACTCCATTGTATGAAAATGCCTCATCTTTTTCATCCATTCTGTTATTGATGTGCATCTTAATTGTTTCCAAGATGGAACTATTACAAATTGTGCCACTATAAACATGGTTGCACATATATCACTGTGGTATGGATTTTTCAGTTTTTCTGGGAAAATACCCAGGAGGGGAATAGCTGGGTAATGGAGCTTCCAGTCCTAGTCTTCTGACAATTCTCCATATTGATTTCCATAGTGGTTGTACCAGTCTACATTCCCACCAGCAGTGGAGCAGTGTTCCTTCTTCCCCTACAGCCTCGGCAACATTTGTTTTCAGTTCATTTCTTGATGCCAGCTATTCTTTCCGGAGTGAGATGATATCTCAGAGCTGTTTTAATTTGTATTTCTCAAATGATCATTGATGGTGAATATTTCTTCATGTGTTTATTTGCCATTTCAATATCTTCATCTGAGAACTGTGTGTTCATCTAGATGCTCATATTTGGAGAGGGTCTTTGAATTTGGGGGGCTTGATGTTTTTCAATTCTTTATATGTTCTTGATATAAGTCCTTTGTCAGAGGTGTTGTTGACTAAAATTCTTTTCCATTCTGTGGGTTTTCTTTTCACTCTGATTGTGATTTCTTTTGAAGTGCAGAAACTTTTCAATACTATGAGATCTCAGTTGTTGATTCTCTGAAGTGTTTCCCATGCAGTTTGTGTTTTATTCATGAATTCTCTGTCTACCCCTATGTCTCCGAGACCTGTACCTATCTTATCCTCCTGTAGATTTAGTGTTTCTGTTTTAATGTGTAGGTCTTTGATCCATTTAGACTTTAGTTTTGTGCATGGTGATAGGCATGGATCTAGTTTCAGTCTTCTGCATGTGGAGAACTAATTTTTCCAACACTATTTATTAAACAGGCTATCCTTCTTCCAGTGAACATGGTTAGTCATTTCGTCAAGTATCAGGTGGCTGAGTATCTTTGTACTTATACTTGCATCTCCTAATCTGTTCCATTGATCCTCAGGTCTATTTATTTACCAGTACCATGGTGATTTTATCACTGTGGCTTTGTAGTACAATTTCAAGTCAAGAATTGAGATTTCTCTTGGATTATCTTTATTTCCCAGGGTTGCCTCTGCTATTCTAGGTTTCTTCTAGTTCCAAATGAATTTTAGGACTGTTTTCTCTAGATGTTTGAGCTATGTCAAAGGTATTGTGATTGGGATTACATTAAATCTGTATAAAAGTTTTGGGAGTACGGCCCTTTTCACAATATTAGTTCCTCTTAGCCAAAGGCAAGGAGTATCCATCCATTTTCTAATATGCTCTTCAATCTCCTTTTGTTGCATAGTATAATTTTCAGCTTTAGGTTTTTTACATTCTTGGTAAGGTTGATTCCTAAATTCTTTTTGGACATTATTGTGAAGGGCGATATTTCCATAATTTCTCTCTTGGTGAGATTCTTGCTTGTGTACAGGAGTGCTATTGATTTTTGAGTGTTGACTTGTATCCAGCTACACTGCTGAATTTGTTTATTACCTCCAGTAGTCTTTTAATGGATTTTTTGGGTCTTCTATATAGAATATCATGTCATCTGAAAATACTGATAATTTAACTTTTTCTTTTCCTATCGTTATTCCTTTTATTTCTTTCTCTTGCCTGATTGCCCTGGCTAGTTTTTACAGAACTACATTGAAAAGGAGTGGTCATAGTGGACATCCTTGTCTTGTTGCTGATTTTAAAGTGAAAGCTTTCAGCTTTTGTCCATTTAGTATACTATTGGCTTGTCATTCATGACCTTTATAAGGTTGAGGTAAACACCATGTTTTTTGAATTTCTGAAAGGTTTTTATCATGAACATGTGTTGAACTTTATTGTAAGCTTTTTCTGCATCTATTGAGATGGTGGTTTTTGGCTCTGCTGATGTGGTGTATTACATTTATTGATTTACATATGTTAAACCATCCCTACATTCCTGGAATGAACCCCACTTGGTCATGATGTATAAACTTCTTGAGGATTTGCTGCATTCTATTTACCAGTATTTTATTGAGAATTTTTGCATCAGTGTACATTAATGAGACTGACCTATATTTCTCCTTTTTTGTTGTGTCTTTCAATGCTTTTGGTATGAGAGCAATAGTTGTGTCCACGAATGAATTAGGGAAGATTGCTTTGTTTTCAATTTTATTTAAGAGTTTAAGGATTATTGGCATCAAGTCTTCTCTAAATTTTGTTGTAAAATTCAGCCATGAATCCAATAGGACCTGGGCTTTTCTTTGTTGGTAAGTTTCTTATTAGGATTTCAATTTCAATAGCTGATATTGGGTTATTCAAAACTGCTATATCTTCTTGGTTGAGCTTTCTAGAAATCTATCCATTTGCTCTGTGTTTTCCACTCTATGTGAGTAGAGATTTTCAAAGTAGGTATTCATGATCTTTTGAATTTCCATGGGATCTGTAGTAATTTCTGATTTTTCAGTGCTTATTGCATGAATTTGGGGTTTTTCTTTCTTTTTCTTGATAAGATTAGACAGAGGTTCATCAATTTTGTTTATTCTCTCAAAAAAACCAGCTTTTTGATTCATTAATTTTTTGTATTTTTTTGTAGTTTCAATTGCATTGATTTCTGCTCTAAAATTTACAATTTCCTCTCTTCTATGAGCTTTGGGTTTAACTTACTCTTCTTTTACTAGAAGCTGGAAATTAAGCATTATATTGTTTATTTGTGCTTGTTCTGTTTTCTTGATATCACAATTTAATGCTATATGTTTCCCTCTTAAGACAGCTTTCATTGAATCCCACAGAATACAATAGATTCTTTCTGCATTTTCATTGAATTTTAGGTATTGCTTTATTTCTTCTTTAATTTCATCTGTAGCCCACTGGTTGCTTAACAGGTTGTTGTTTAATTTCCATGTATTTATTGCAGTTTTCCAATTTTTTTGCCATTAATTTCCAATTTCAGTGTGCTATGGTCAGCTAGTATGTATGGGACAATTTCAATACCTTTGCATTTACTTAAGAATGTTTTATGGGTTAATATATGGTCCATTTTTGAGAATGTCCTGTGTGCAGCTGAGAAAAACATGTGATGTGGTTGGGTGCAACACTCTGTAAACATCTATTAAGTTGAATTGCTCACAGGTATGATGCAGTTCTATTATTTCTTTGCTGAATTTTTATTTAGTTGATCTATCTCTTTGTGACAATGGGCTATTAAGGTCCCCTGTAATATTGTTTTCTTGTATAATTGAGTTTCATGTCATTAATTATCTGTGATATGCAGTTGGATGCTCCTGTGTTTGGTGCATATATATTTATAATTGTTACTTCTTCATGTTGAAGTTTTCCACTTACGAGTATGTAGTGACCTTCTTTGTCTCTTTGAAGCATTTTAGGTTTGAAGTTCACATTGTCTGCAAATAGCATAGTTACCCATTCTTTTTTCTGGTTTCCTGTTGCATGGAATACTGTTTTCCATCCTTTGACTTTTAATCTGTGAGTTTCTTTTTGAGTCAGATGTGTTTCCTGTATATAGCATATTGTGGGATCCTGTTTCTTGATCCATTCTGTCAAACTGTTTCATTTGATATGTGTATTGAGCCCATTTACATTTATAGATATCACTGATATGTATTGGCTTGAATTTGCCATGTTGTGTTCCTATTTTTAGTTTCCTGCTTTTCTCCCTTTTTTACTTTCTTGTCCAGCTTGGTGATTTCTTTCTGTTGTTGTTCTGGAGACTGTGGTCATTTTTATCTCTATCTAGTATATACTTCAGCACTCTTTCTATGGTTGGTATGGTGGATATGAATTTCTTCAGTTATATTTTGTCATGGAAGGATCTTGTTTATCCATTAAGTTTGAAAGACAGTTTTGCTGGGCACATCAGTCTACATTCAAAGTTGTTTTCTTTTCAGGCTTGAAATCTTTACTCCAAGCTCCTCTCAACTTGACGGTTTGTGCTGAGACATCTGCTGTAATTCTAATAGGCTTTCCTTGATAGGTGAGTTGTGTCTTCTCTAACAGCTTTTAGAATCCTTTTGTATTTTGCTATGTGCATGAGATATTAATTATTTTTTTAAATTTTATTTAAAACAGAACAAAACAAAATAGAAAAAGGGGTGGCAACAATACAAGATTCCAAGGGAAAAGAAAAAAAAGAACAAAAAAGTACTGAGAAGTCATTACATGATAGCTTACATACTGTCATCTTGGAAATAGTTGTTCAAGATACAAAGTTAAAACACACAAAGTACACATTCAAGCAATGAGACTGTCAGCAGTTCTGCTCCATGATATAACACAAATACAGTAATATGGTCATTCATTTTACACATTTAAACATACATGCAATTATATCTTTTAGAGCACCCCCCTTTCCAGTCTTTTTCACAGTAGCAATTACACATTTTGGGTTTTATTACTCCTACAGTTCTTATTATTTTTTACACTAGAGACACAATGTGATATTTATAAATATGGTTCTTATTTATTTCACTAATGATAGTTTCAAGTTGTCTCCATTTACCTATGAAGGCTTCAAGGTCATCATTCTTCATAGCTGAGTAACACTGCATTGTATAAAAATACCATATCTTTTTCATACACTCTATGGGTGATGCACATCTTGGTTGCTTCCAAGATTTAGCTATTGCAAATTGTGCTGCTATGAACATGGGTGCACATATATCACTGCGATAAGATCTTTTCATGTTTTCTGGGAAAATACCCAGGAGGAGAATAGCTGGGTTGAATGGAGCTTCCAGTCCTAGTCTTCTGAGAATTCTCCATACTGATTTCCATAGTGGTTGCACCAGTCTGCACTCCCAGCAACAGTAGAGCAATGTTCCTTTTTCCCCACAACCTTGCCAACATTTGTTACCAGTTGATTTCTTGATAGCAGCTATTCTTTCAGGGGTGAGATGAAATCTCAATGTTGTTTTAATGTGCATTTCTCAAATGACCAGTGAGGGTGAACATTTCTTCATATATTTGTTTGCCATTTGTATGCCTTCATCTGAGATATGTGTGTTCATCTCAGATGCCCATTTTTGGAGAGGGTCTTTGAATTTGGGGGTGTTGATGTTTTTCAATTCTTTATATGTTCTTGATATAAGCCCTTTGTCTCAGGGGTTGCTGGCTAAAATTCTTTCCCATTCTGTGGGTTTTCTTTTCACTCTGATGGTGACCTCCTTTGAAGTACAGAAACTTTTCAATAGTATGAGATCAAAGTTGATGATTTTCTGAAGCATCTCCCATGCAGTTTACGTATTGATCAATAATTCTCTGCCTACCCTTATGTGTCCAAGACTTCTGCCTACCCTATCTTCCAGTAGATTTAGTGTTTCTGTTTTAATGTTTAGGTCTTTGATCCATTTAGACTTTGGTTTTGTGCATGGTGATAGGCATGGATCTAGTTTCAGCCTTCTGCATGTGGAGAGCCAGTACTTCCAACACCATTTATTAAAGATGGTATCCTTTTTCCAGTCAATATGTCAAATATTGTCAAATATTGTCAAATATGTCAAATATCAGGTGGCTGAGTGTCTTTGTACTTATACTTGCATCTTCTAATCTGCTCCATTGGTCTTCAGTTCTATTTCTTTGCCAGTACCAGGCTGACTTTATCACTGTGACTTTGTAGTACAGTTTCAAGTCAGTAATTGAGATGCCTCCTGCCTTGTCTTTATTGCCCAGAATTTCCTTGGCTATTTGAGGTTTCTTCTGTTCCCAAATGAATTTTAGGAGTGTTTTCTCTAGATCTGTGAGGAATGTTGATGGTATTTTGATTGGGATTGCATTAAATCTGTATAACAGTTTTGGCAGTATGGCCATTTTCACAATGTTGATTATTCCTAGCCAAGAGCAAGGAATATCCTTCCATTTTCTAATATCCTCTTCAATCTCCTGTTTTAGTGTAGTATAATTTTCAGCATATAGGTCTTTTACATTCTTGGTTAGGTTTATTCCTAAGTATTTCATTTTTTTAGATGTTATTGTGAAGGGTGATATTTCCACAATTTCTCTTTCAGTGAGTTTCTTGTTTGTGTACAAGAACGCTATTGATTTTTGCACGTTGAATTTGGAGGCAGCTAGAATACTGAATTTGTTTGTTACCTCTAACAGATTTTTAAAAATTTTATTTAAAGAGAAAAAACAAAACAAAACAGAATAAATAGTATTAACAATACAAAATTCCAGGGAAAAAAGGAAAAGAACAACAACAAAAAAGTAAGAAATTATTACATGACAAATTACATACTGACTTCTTGGAAATAGTTGTTCAATTTACAAAGTTAAAACATGTAAAGTAGACATTCAAACAGTGAGACTGTTAAGAGTTCTGCTCCACGATCTGACAAAAACAGCAATATGGTCATCCATCTTACCCACTCAAATACACATGCAATTATATCAAAGGGTAAAATTAAACACAACAAAACAGAGCAAAGTGGATCACAAGAAAGCAATGTAAGAAACAAATTTCAAAGCCAGACAATCAGAGATATTCACTCTCTACCATATTGACTCTTGTTTTCTTCCAAATAGTTGTCCATATTTTCACATACAGGGAATTCACCTGAAACAACATAGTATGGAATTGATTTGAGCAGGATGAGGAGGGCATTTCAGGTCTTCAAGACCAGACATTAGGGAAGCCAAGAATGGCTGTCATAGTATCTCTCATTCTTCTCAAAACAGCTGTCCATACCTTCATATGTGTTGAACTTAAACAAGACAAAGCAAGCTAAAATCACTTTGAACAAAAAGTGATAGTTTTGCTGGATTTCCCGTCATGACATTATGGAACCACTACTGGGTATTGTAGTGTCTCTTTCTCTTCAAAGTAGTTGTTCATTTCAACATGTGTTATATAGTTGGTTCTCATAAACTGTTTATAAGCTCTACACATGCATGAGCCTCTACATATATATCTATCAATTCTGTATTAGAGGTAAAAACAAAACAAAGCAAGATAAAACAAAACAATTCCTAGAAAAGCATGAGGCAAAAAAAGTCACATAAAACCACAATACAAGGTGATCTACAATGGTTACCATGTCTCAGCATTATATAACAACATTAATAAAAACGAAGCATTGGAGACATTATAAGACTTCAAAAGGAAGCAATAATCAAACCATAGTGGGTATCTTAGTGAATCTTGTCATCTTCAGTGTAGTTGCCTGTACTCTTAGACTTGATGCTATCCATCATAACAGATTTAAATAAAATCAGTCAATGCAAAGTAGCAATCTAACAAACCAGATTCAAATACAATCAGTCATAATAAGACAGTATAAGTTATGAAGGGCTTCAGATTAAGTTGATAGGAAAATTAGGCATGATTACCATGATATATCCTCTTATTTTTTGGATAGCTGACAATGTCCTAAAGTCTAGTGTAAGTAGACAAACTGGAACAGCACGTAATCCATCCAATTAGAGTGGTGAGAATAATGTAAATGTTAAATCTTGCTACCCAATTAACAATATCCTCTGCCTCCCTTTTTTAGACAATTCCTCCCCTTGCACTCCCATAGGGTGCACTGCTTGTTTTGGGTCCCACTGCCTCCCTATATAGAGCATCTCAATGGACCCTATCTCCTGATCTACTCTGCCTGTGTTTCTCTCTGTTACTATTTCGAGGCCCTCGATACTAGAGATTACAGCCAATCTTCTCTGCCTTATTTCTGCTATTCTGTTTTTCTGCCATTGTTTGTCTATATTTCTGTTCCACTCCACTATCTGCCCCATTCACTGAGGCCTCTCTGCCACTGTTCCTGAAATGCTTGTGTTCTTGTTCTCTCTCCCTAGAATGTCCTTCAGTATTTTTTGTAGGGTTGGACTGGTGGTCACAAATTCTCCTAGTT
>PVJX010028289.1:0-24024 GCA_004027295.1 Dolichotis patagonum | reverse complement strand
GTTTCTTAATTTCTTTTAACCCAGAATTTTACAGCATGAACATCATCAATATCATTCTGATTTATTCTTGTCTAAGATTTCCTCTTTATATATTTCTTTTAGTTTTAGCTGATTCTGATATTTATAAGTATACTTTGAAGTCCTCCTCTTAATCTGAATTCAGTAAAATTTAAATATATTACTTATTTAAATTATCTTTCACTCTGTCCAGCATGCTCCCCACTTCTAAAACTCCGTATCTTTTAGACTCTTACAATTAAGGCTTCCTCTCTTTTCTTTTCATCCACTCAAATTTTAAGAAATCAGAAACTCTATCTTCATGCAAACCAAAACCATAATGAAATACTTCCACATACCTACCAAAATGACTAAAAGTAAAAAGATGGTAACATTAAATCTTGGTGAGATTGTGAAGTCACTGAACCCCTCAGATGTTGCTGGTAGAAATATATAATGGAATAATTGCTTTGAAAAAGGTATGACCAGTTACACCATGACTACTTCTAGGTATGTACCACAGAAAATGGAAGTATGTTTACAATGTCTTGTACAAGAATGTACTCACAAATTGGAGATGGCCTAGACATGTATCGAAAATAGAATGGATAAACAAAATGCAGTACACTTACACAACAACAGCAAAATGCGTCACTATAAAAAAGAACCAAACTACTGACATGCACAACAATGGAAAATTTTCAAAAACATACTGAGTAAAGCAACACTACACATAAAAAAATATTGTATAGTTCCACTTATATGAAGTTCCAGAGCAAGCAAAACCAACCCATGATAGAAACAAATGGAGCAGTGAATCTTCCATTAGATAGTATCAAGGATTAATTACTAAAAAGGAACATGAAAGAAATTTCTGAAAAGATGGAAATGTTCTACAGCTTTATGGGAATATGGACTACAGAAAGCTATGTAATTAACATAATTCAATGAATGCACAACCAAGATTTCTGCATTTGATTTTGTGTACATTTTACAATACAATTATTATATGTAGTTAGTTAATAGTTATATGTTACACAGTTGTAGAAAACTGATATACACTGACTTCTGAGTGATATAAATGTTGACTGATGAATAGATACATGATTAAGAATAGTAAAATACTATTGGTAAGAGTTGGGTGGTAAATATGTGTGTGTGTGTGTGTGTGTGTGTGTGTGTGTGTGTGTGTTGTTTCAAAATTCTTTCAGATTCTATATGTATAAGTTTTCATAATAAAGATTCACTAGGGTAAAACTCCTTCTTCATTCCTGCACAGAATAATCCTCTGCTTTTTGCCAGGTAGACTCATGGGCCACATGTTGTGGTTACAACATGAGCCTCAGAAAAAGTCTATGAGAGACTCTACTAATAAAGGAGCAAGATGACAGGACTCTCGCCAACCCTAGCTAAAGGACTGAGCCAGGAGGGGAAGCATGTTTAAAGCCCCTTGTCAAGATAACAGAGCTGGAGTTGTCCATCTGCAGGTATTCTAGAAAGAAGGACACCTCCTTTTGCTCTCAGCAAGGTTTAAAATCCTTACCAAACTCTTATCTCCCTGTCCTCGCATATGACCATAAGTATCCACACTGAGGACTACATATCCCAAGGGTTACCGACTGGAGGCATGTTTTCTTCTACTCAATAAACAGTAGTTGTCAAGACTTCATGTACGTTTCCAGAGAAATATGTGTTGTCTTTGTATAGAGAGGGACACAAACTCACATGTAAATTATAAAATGATTTATGTGGATTTCCCAGTTCAGAGCCATAAGAGTCGCAGTCCTCACATGTAAGGAATTCAGAAATGTGAATTGTCAGTTTCATCAGGTTTTAACCAAAGTCTAATTCTGCTTTGCGGAGGCCTGCAGCCAGAGCACTTTCTTCCTGGAGAAAAGGCAATGAGATATTCCCAGGCATGATTCCACAATTTGTCCTTCTTTTCCTCCTTTCATGACAATCCTATTCTCTTATTCATTCCTCTCTTCTGATGAATCAAATCTTCCTTTGAATTCTTTAAATGTCATTGCTTATAATAACAGCATTGTCATGTACCATACACATGACGAGCAATATAATGAAATATTAAATTACTGATTGTGATGAAATTGGAGCTTTGTGAAACCAGCACATGTTTCAGCCAAGGCCACAGAGATGACCCCCATCTTCCTGCATAGGTGAAGGGGAGACACGGTGCACCTAAGCGCCCCTCAAATCTTCACACCTGGGCTGTGGACCTGCACAGGCTCTGCTCTCGAGTCTCTGGTCTCTTGCTGCCTTTTCTACACATCTGTTGCTGGTCCTGAGGCCATGTACTCTCTAGGAGACTCCTGACACTTGACTGGTCACCCTGGAGAAATACATTCACTGATGCTCATTTTAAACCAGCACTCCCGAAACCCCTTGTCATTTAATGTGGTGATGACACTGTTCAGATTTTCCCATCAGTAACCAAAAATAAGCTTTTGTCAGAGGAGCTGAGTTTGAAAGATACAGTTTTCTTCCTACTCGGTCTTTTGTGTTGAATGGCAAGTCTGCCCGCCTGTCCCCCGGGGACTTGGACAGAAATGCGTGTGCACCCTAGCAAACCCAATAGCCTTGGTGGTACCAGCAAGCAGATTCCAAAATGTTGAGGTCCTGATATGGTGTGATCACACAGTCAGACTGCAAGATTCGTGGATGGAACAAGGCCTGGAATTGCTCATGAAAAGGCAGAGAAAGGCAACCAGGTTCAGCAGTGTCACAAGGATGCTGACGGCAGCTCCCCTGAAGGCCAGTAGACAGCCCTTCACCCTTCTCATCAAGTGACATGCCAAGACAGCTGCTCTGGTTTCTTCTATAAATACAGCTAGCCTTGAAGAAAAGAATTAAACTCCCAAGGTGGTACATGATAGTTCATATCTTAATGGCTTATAAAAGGCAATGCTAGTTTTTTCTCTTTAGTATTATAATGTTGTAGTCAGGGGTTGTGCAGAGAACAATTAGAATCAGGATATGGAGTCTATAATATTATTTTTATGATGGTCACCCAGAGTTAACACAAGAAAATGCAGGAAATCTATCCACAACACTAAACACATAGAATAGTCAAAGGCCTGAATCCCACAGCAATGTCCCATATGAGTGCAGATGAAGACCCATAGCTCATGACATTGCCAAACGAGTCCAACTGGAGGTCTAGAGCCCACAAGAAGGACTCACACCAGTCTCTTTCACAGATCCATGCTGGGAAGGCCCAAAGGTCAGCGGTGGAAGCCAGAAAGTCTATGCCAGTGGGTTGAAGGCGCTGTGCTGGTAGGTTGAGGGTTCTACACTGGAGCCGAGAAGTCACACTCACAACAAAGACCAGGGCTGTCCTGAAAAGCCCCACAGCCATCCTCAGTGACATGGAGGCCCTGAGCTCCTCCAATGATAAAAACAGCCAAGTACATGCCAAAGCCAGCATGACGAGTTCATGACCAAGTGGCACAAGTCTTCCCCTCCAGAGCCAGGAAGCAATGCTCGATGTTAGGACCAGAGCTTCTCCAAGAGAACCAATGGCTCAAAAAGCAACACGTAGTAAAACCCACAAAGCCTCAACACCTCAATGCCTCAACACACTAATGCCTTCCTTCTCCTTCTCCGTGTCTCTATTTATTCTGGCACCTTTCCTCAGTTGAAACTTCTATGTTCAGCACCATAGTGATGTAATCCCGCTGGCGTCAAGTTGACCACCAGCTTTTAATCCATAACATATAATGTCCAAAAATAGGTACATTTTCAATAAATGAACCTAAAATTATTATAAATAAACAACCTGTGTACTAAGAATCCATCCACTTAGTAAGATTAGAGGCTTCTATGTCTTTGTTCATGATGGTGCATGCAAACTTGTATCAGCACACTGCAAATTATTAAGAGGGAGTTGCCAGTGCCTGCCTTCCTCTTGTTAAGATATCTTTATTTATGGCTTTGTAAATATAACTCCATACCTTAGAATGGTTTTTAAGAGCTTTCATTCCTGAGTCACACGATTGTGTTTAAATTCACATTTGCTCACGAACCTTACTTTATCTTCAGCCTCAGTTTTCTCATTTGTGAAATAAGAATAACAATAATTTATGTCACAGACTTAAAAGAAATTACTGCAACATCATAACACAGCATTTATCCCACTTCCTGGTACATAATAGCTTTCAATAAATGTGACCAATTATTGTTACTATCAGTGTTAGTATAGTACTATCACTGGACTTCACTTATCTCCTAACAGTGTTTAATAATTTCATTAGCCAATCCTCATTTCTTCAATAGCACAAAAGAGACAATTTTCTAAGTTAGTTTGAATGAACTGCCTTATCATAATGTTTTATCTAAAACTAATTGATCTGTTCATAGACAATAACATTTTTTAAACAAGGCTTTTTTTTTTTTTTTTTTGGTACCAGGGATCAAACTCACGATCTCACGCTTGCCAGGCAGGCGCTTAAGCCACTGAGCTAAATCCCCGGCAACAATAACATTTTCTCATCCCTAGAATTCTTCAAGTTACTAAATCCCCAAAAAGAAATAACAAATTATTACCAGCAGATGTTTCACAATAAAGTTCATGAAGAGGTTGAAATGGTCATATTAAAATGACCTAACACAACTATTAACATTTCTTTAGGGAAAAATGTAAATGCCTCTAATCTCAAGGGCTTTCACCAGTCTCAAATAATTCCTTACATTTATTTTCTTTTTAAAGATAAACTCATTCTCTATATATCATCAGTTTAACGTTAATGCTATGATGGTTCACACACTGCAGCTTTCTGTTACTGCTTTAGGGTTTCTATTCAGTTGCTCCAGTAAACCTCTGAAGTGATGATACAAAAAGAAAATGTAGCTTTGGAAAGTATGACAGGGAATGAGTCATCTCTTGATTACACTCATCAAGAAAGTCTGTCCTGCCTTCAGAAAGACCCAAGAGCTTGCAAACATGTGTTTTTCATAACTGTAAAAAATAACTGGGCACATAAAGAGGGTTTCCATCCTTCCCACACAAAGATGACATTCTACAGAGGGGCTTTGCAAAACCTTGCTAGGAATATAATCCTGAACAAAGGTGTGGCCACATGGCTCAGGCTATTCTTCAGTATAAAGTCAGAGCGAACACGTAGCTGTGTCGGATTTCACAGATGTTAGCAAAGCGTTCTCCCTGCGACTCAGTCCCAGGCAAAATGGGACTCGTTCTGCAGGTGCCTATCTCATGCCTAGTGAAAGCTAGGTGCTGTCTGATAGTAAATGCGCTAAACTCAGTAAGATACTAGTCATCCCTGTCTTCCAGGTGCTGAAAAGTCTACTGCCAGAATATTTTGCAACTAAATGTCATGACATTCAGTAAGAAATGTACCTCAATAGGAGACAGTATGAACCACCAGCTCGCTAATGTTTGAATTTCCCTTTAAAGAGATAAAACTTTACATTATATTATTAGAGATAAGTTTTAAATCAGATCTGTCCCAAGAGAAATAACACAGTGACTCAAAGCTAGGCTTGGGCAGTGTTTTTAGGGTTGTGCTTCATTAATGTCATATACCTCGAGGGTGCTTCCTGTCAATCACAGCAGCTCGGACCTCCTCGGTTTTACCTATCTGAGCTCTTTCTAAGCTTTCATTTACAAGAAGGAATTCCTTTTTCTTGTGCCTACACATAACAAGGGAGAAAAACCACCTGAAATTTGAATATAAAATCTCTAAGAAGATATTCTTTCAAGTGTGCACAGAAGCTGGAGATGGCACGAGCTGGAGTTAGGGCAAATCATCCTTGGGTAAAGGGTTTTGTAAGGTGGAAAATGAACAGAACCTGTTAACAAAAATTTGAAATAAATGTTTATGCTCAATTCTTTTTTACACGGAAGTGAAAAAATGAATTGTTTCTGATTTCTTCTCAAAACAAGAGTTAAAGAACAAAATGAAACACAAACCTGTGGACATATCTATCACTTCCATACAAACATATCAAAAATTTTTTCTACAACATATTCTGTTTGAAGACCTTCTTCTTCAGTTTCATATTAAAGGCATTTTGTTGAAATGTCTCTTTCATATACTTTGTCTTCTGTCTCCCTTTTTCTAGTCCTGGTTATCTTTAACAAAGTATCTACTTTCTAGGCTACAAAGGTGATTAATATGTTTCCTTTATACCGGGCAGAAAGTTTACAGGATACCCATGTTCCAATATCCTTCTGTGTTATTTCTCTGGGGTTAGACTGCTAGCAAAATGAAGGGGAATTCTAAACTTACAGCACTGAATCTTGAAATACAATTTAAGTAATTATGGACATGATCTGAAGGCAAAATGAAACTAAACAACATTCCTCCTCTACTTCCTAAATCTTCCTCCTTTTCTGCTTTTTCCATCTGTATTATACAAATGAAAGGAAACTGCATTACCAAGTGAAATGTACTATATTACACAAATTAAAAGTATTATTTGTGTAACAATACCCTGGACAGATGTTAGGTGGCCAGTATAGTGTTGAGGGGCGACAAGAACTAGGAAGAGCTGGCAGAAAAATAATAATCTAGGGCTGGGATTTTAGCTCAGGAGCATAAGCACCTGGCTGGCAAGTGCTGGGTCATGAATTCAATCCCCGGTACCAATAAATAAATAAATAAATAAATAAATAAATAATCTCAGCTCTATATGCAGCACTATATGTTTCTCAGCCTCACTATCTAAGCCTAAATTAAGGATTGTTTGTATTGCTACAAAATCTAGATCAGCTCTAAAAGAAAAGGTGTAGTTAATAACAATGAAATCTGCTTAGAGAATAGACCTGAAGTATTATTACCATACACACACATGCATGCTCACACACAAAAACTACATGAGGTAACTGATATGTTAATTTGCCTGACTGGTAATATATGTATCTAAACCTCAAGTTATACACCTTAAATATATACAAATGTTATTTGTTAATGATAGCTCAATGAAGCTATAAAAGATATACAGTGTGAGCTGTGTATGTGAAGTTTTCTCACACATTTAAAAATAATGTAGTTAAATTAATTGTAATAATGCAATTATGATAAAATATTTAATAATAAAATATAACTAAATGTCATTTCAAAATAATTAATGTTAAAAATTAATGAGATATTTTACATTCCTGTTGTTTTGCTCCACATTCAAAATCCTATATGAATTTTATACTTACAAAATTCCAACTTCGATCTTAAATTTTTACCAGAAACATTTGATCTGTCTTTTGATTTTGTAAAATATTCATTTGAAAAAGTAAATTCACATATCCAAGTTGTTCCAAGCATGCTTAGAAGTTTTCCAATAACTTAATTATCCACTTTAAAATTAAATGAAACAGTCAGTTCCTTTATTTCACTAACTGCATTTCAACAACTGAGTAGCCGCATATGATTACTGGATGCCGTACTGTACATCAGATGCTACAGACCGGTCAGAAGTTGGTTATACCAAAAGGGAGTGGGACGTACTCTAAGTGTAGTCTTCTGAGGGATATTAACTCACAGAAAAGACTCTGAAAGAGTTGAAGTGTCGCACATTGTACATCAAATAATTAGGCAAGAATGGATACTCACATCTTGGGTTTTCAGGCAGATCCTCTGCTGTATCCATGATGGGTGATTAGGATGATCTTATCTGGACCAATGAGCTTCAGATCCTTAAACACAGTTGCATGAAGTCATTCAGTGCTGATGAATATTTAGCCATTTCTCTCCTCACTCATAGACAGATGAACAATTAATGCTTCTACGCATTATTCTTTTGCCCTAAAACCTTCAGTGCTTTATTGGTTAAGGTTTTGTAGTTTGTGGAATGTTGTATACACACTACCTTGCTAGCTCCAAATAGCCCATGCTACAATTTCAAAGGCTTCAATGTGTGCCTCGAGTTTCATGTGTTAGAAGCTTGGTCCTCTGGATGGTGATCGTGGTATGGCACATTTAAGAAGTGCGCTTAGCGTTAGGTCACTGGGTCAATTGAGACATGTCATCAGAAGCGGCTGTGGCACTCCGGCCTCTCTGGCTTCCTTCTAAGAAGCAATTTCTTGCTTTCACATGTACTCTTGCCATTACATGACAGAGCCACCAGAACCCTCACCAGAGCTAGGAAAAAGCCAACACCGTGCCCTTGAACCTCCAAAACTGTGTGCTGAATAAATCTCTTCTCTTTTTATAACTAGTCTACCCTGTGTGTTGTTACAGTAATGAAAAATAAAGCAGCCTAATAGGAACTACTGTCCCACATATGGCACTCAGAGAAGCAAAATAAATTATCAACATAAATTGCTAATAGTGGCATGGCCAGAACTCACATCCAGACATTTGAGCCTAAGACCCAAGCACTCTCACTGACTTCTCACTACTTTACAGTTACTATCTAATTAATTCACAGCACACCCCTGATACACTCCTGCCTTTAAGCTTCAATATATGTCAGCATTCTATACAAATGAAGTGTTCTGGCATCTACAGTTATAAGTATCATATCTATTCTTAAGAGTGTCTGAACCACACTTCCCTAATGCATCTAACATCTCTACAGACACAATATCAGCTACACTGATGCAAAATACTGTGTGTTTACATAGTTTTATAATCAAAAGTGAGAATATTAAATGCTTTAAAGAACCTGAAGGATCATCTTGTCCTAAAACTCTCAGTACAACTGTTGAGTTGGCTGACTCAACCAACAAACTATGAGTGAAATGCTCAAGATCTGTTAAATATTTGGAGGATTATTTCACTAATAATGTAAGCCAGCTTTGCCTATGAAAGTCATGATTCCATAGTCACACATTCTCAGATAAAGGGCTAAAACACTTTTCCTCAGCAGCATTCAGAGGGAAGAAAACTACTGCAGTTACAGTTTTAAAATAAATCTGAAACATCCAAAAAGATTAATGCTCAAATTGTCAGTATTATACCATGGACAACAGCACAGAACATACACCTTGTCTGCCTAGTTCTGCAAATAAATGTGGATAAATTAAAATGCTATGCCTCCCTCAGCAATTAACAATCAGGACTCATATTCTGGTTTGTCTTAATTATTGTCTTTTTACATTTAAATATAAGAGGAAAATTAAAGTGCTTTGTGCTCTGTCATTTTCTTGTTTGAATCTCCATAGAAATGGACTCTTCTCTGGGTCTCTTGGTTCCTCCACCTTAATTCAGTATGCCAGAAGTGTCATCCTACATTAAGTTGGCTGGCAAGCAAGACATCCCACTGTCCTTTCAATGCAGGAAACTAGTCAAGCACTGTAAGAGGTGCTGTCGTGGTAATGCCTTCACTAACCAAGGGGGTGGGTAAAAACTCTGCGATAGGAGATGGAGAAGAAGGTGACAAAACCAGAAAATAATGTGTTTCTCCACTTTAAGTCCCCACAGACAGTTATGAGATTGTGGGTCCTTCACGAAGCACTGATCACTTAATAAACATGTATGTGGTGCCTGAGTCGTACAAGCAGGTGGGCCATCTATTTTGGAAGAAAAGATAACTAAAGATACAAAAACTATATCCTAGATGTCATAATAAAGTTTCCAGCCTTATGAATGAAGTTATAAACTCATGAGTGCCATGAATTCAAATGAAAATGACAATATCAAGGGCTGAGACTGTGACAGAAGGAAGTTCAAGGCAGACTGGGCTATTCCTGGAAGGACGAACACAGTCGTGACAGTGAAACCAGGATGGGCATTAACCAACCCAAACTGGCTTCCAGCCAGCATATCCCTGCAACCTGAGAGGAACAGAGACTTAATCGGAGTCTCAGACTTAATCTGAGAGGACCAGAGAAGGCAAGCAGACAGAAGTACAGCAGATGACGAGTTGAGGATGCAGTAAATAGTGGGAAACAGTAAATAGTGTGACAGATTCAAGCACAGAGTTAATTTTCTGCTGCTGAAATAGACAATGAACAATTCAGTACTTCAAACAGGTACTGGTATAACCAGTGTTCTGGGATGCAACTTCTATAAAGGCAAGGAATTTATATTTCTCCCTTCATTACTCCCAATACCTGGAACAGGCCTCTCATGAAGAAGTATTGCAAAAAATATTTGTAGAATGAGTGATTATGGCAAAAGTACACAGGACAGGGATGCCTTTCCTTCTCACATCTGTCGCCTTTAGCACGATTGTAAGTCCCTCCATCCTGTCTCCTCCAGTGGATGAAACTTAAGGCTCTCCTAAATTGGATTACAGGAATACTAATGCTTTCTAATTCCATTTCTACGTGGATAAAAACAAACAGAAATAGAAGCTATTTTCTACCTTATCCCCTTAGCTTGATCTTCTTAAAGTGGATGACTAAAAACACTTTATCATACCATAGTATCTACTCATGGCTTATATCTAGATGTCCTTCAAGACCTTTAAGCATTTATAGGTGGGGCTTTTGGAAGGTGGTTAGATTATGGGGGCTTGTAATTGTCTTTCTGTTAGGAGGTAGGGTCTGGTCAGAAGAGGCAGGTGACCAGGGTGACCTGGAAGGCTTCTTCTTTCCCCACTCTCTCTTATTGTCTCTGTTTCCTGATTGCTATGTTCTGCCATGCTCTGCCATGCCTCTCTGCCTTGGAACCAGACAACTGTGGACTAAAACATGAGCCAAAATAAACCACTCCTTCCTTATTTTGTATGAGTTGGATATTTTGCCCCAGCAATGAGGGAGCTAATGTACAAGTATAATTTGGACCATAAATACCCCCCCATCCCGTGTGTTGAAAGTTTGGTCTCTAACTTGATGCTATTGGAAGATGCTGGAACCCATAATGAGTGAGGCCTCTTAGGAGAAGGTTAGGTCACTGGAACTGTGTCCTCAAAGAAGATATTTAGACCCTGGCCCCCTCTTCTCTCTTTTTGCTTTCTGGCCACCTGATTTGGTCAACAGCATTTCTCCGTCACATGCTCCCACTAGGATATACTGTGTCATCAAAGACCCAATGTGATGGAGTCAAGCAACCATGAACTGAAACTTCTGAAGCCATATGCCAAAATAAACCCTTCCTCCTAATAAACAACTATCTCAGATATTTTGTCAGAGTGGCAGAAAGCTGATTAATACAACATTGTTTATAATTACGTTTTTGAAGGCAAAGAACTACAGTATGTTATGAGGTGGGATGCAGGGAAATGGGCTATGTTCCAAGGATTTTGAAGACTATTTCAGTAGTTAAAATAAAGGCAAATGAGAGCAAGTCTTTATTATTTCACTCTTGCTCTAACTAAACCCTCCTACCTTCAATTATACTTACACAGCTCCTATTTAGCTATCTCAAAAACTGGTCCTCTATCTAACCAATTCCTTAGGCCATAAACCTTTGAGTCTTCCAGAATTTCTGTCTAACCATATGCATTCCATAAAGTCTTCAAAATATAGCTTCCATTTTCTGCTTTACCTTCCTCCCAGACACAATCACAGCATTCCTGGACCCCTGGAATAGCCTCCTGAATGGTCTCTCAGTATTCACTCTGACGCTGTTCTAGTGCATTCTTCACGCAGCAAGAGCACCTTCCTGTGAATCACAACACAAGGTTTCTCTGCCCTGGCACGATCTCCCCGTGACTGCATTTGAAACAAAGCATAGCCTCTTGCCCTGAGCTCTCTTCTCTCACAAAACTGAGTAAATGTGGATAAAGAGTAGGGCTGGCATCCCACAACTCCACCCAGAATTGAGCTGAAGGACTTTTCTTGGCCTCAGATAATAATAAAATTGCAGGACAAAAGGACTCCCTCTGCCATCTCGTTGTTTTCAAAAACTCTATTACTGCATTGCTTTTGTATACTATGCTAAAAGTAGCCCCAAATCCTAGAAATCAACAGATTTTTTGAGAGTCCCTGCCTCTCTTCTCCACTTTCTTTGTGTCTGGGCAGAGTTGGGGCCGGAAATGAGGAAAAGACCTCCAGGCCAGGCTCCCTGTCAAGTCCCTGCTGGAGCTCCTGTCACTGCCTCCCAACTCTGACTTCCGCCTGCTCCCTTCCAGGACCTGCCTGTGTGACCAACTCCATTCTGTGTTAAGGTTGAGCCGCCCCCGTCTACTTTTCTTCCTCAAGTTGACAAGGACGTTTAGGTCAGCCATTTTCTACATTCGCTTCCTGAAAACTTCTCTCTGACAAAACTTCTAACCCCCTGATCAGACCACGGGATTTGATGTCACCAAACTATAGGAATAAGGAACATGAGAAAGGAGAGCAGGTCAAGAAACCAAAACAGAACAAGTCCCAACCAGGGGCAAAATGGAAGGGCCAATAATAGAAATCTAAAATGGGTAAAGGCATGATAAATGAAAGAGGAATAGAAAATTTGTAATTTTATACTCGATATTAGGAACCAAATTACAGCCATAAAATGATACAGAAAGAAAATCCTTTATGAGCAAGAATATCAGGAAAGATGACAGCTCAGAGGCCACATGCAACAGTGGCAAACCAGGGAATAAACACTCCATTCCTGATACAGATATGCTTTCTGACTCTAACTTACTCATCCAGGGTAACTTACTTATCCAGAGACAGTAAATGGGAGGAAAAAGAATAAAATTGAATCATTAGACTATTTCTCCCCTTTTCCCCAAACCATCAGTGTAGGTGTTTGGGAGCTGAAGAAAATGGATTTCAGTCCCAATCCCATCACTGCCAAAGTGTGTAGGCTGGACAAACCCCTGAAGCTCTGAGATATTCTCCTTATCTAGGAAGAAGGGATTTTAAAAAATATGAACAGCAGCTTCAGCCTATTTTCCAAATAATTGTCAGCAGACAAAGTACAAACTAAGGCGAACATCTGCCCTGTTCTGACGGGGAGAGGGTCTCCCCTGAAGGAGGCTCCTCCTCCTCCCTCCTGCCCACCCTCAGCTGCAACAGCCTGAAAAGACTGATGTCCTTGATGCCTTGGGGATGTAAGACTTGACTTTTTCATAAGAGTGATATTCTGTTCTACTCCCCTGCAGTCAAGCATGGACACGCTTTAATTAAGATACCACAAAAATTTCCAGTCTTACATAAAATAATTAAGTCACAAAAGAATGATTAATTTTATTTCAGTTCTCAATTCATTAAAAAGGAGATGCTCACCTGAGAATATGCTCCCATTATATTTTCATCATTGCCTCTCTTTCTGGGTAAAAGAAAACTGATGCTTCTAAACCCTGAAGTTTTTCTGTGGTCTTATTTTAGGAATCTGATACAGCAAAGCACGAAAATGTGATTTGGCGATAGTGAACGTGTACACCAAAGGGTACTTTGAATCAAAGATCAAGGCAGATGCTGGGCTGGGATTGGTAAGTTTAGATGACTTGTCATAATGACCAGTAGAATTACCTCAGGGGACAAAGGACACATCAGATGGAGCCATACCGAATAAAGAGATCAACTACTTGAAGGAATTAATAAATTGAATTCCAGTGCCCATATCATCCAAAATTATAAGTACAAACATACCATAAACAAAAGAAATAGCTTAAATAGAACTTTGCAGGGGAAATTTTTCAAATGGGAAATAAACATGTTGAAAAAATATTCAAAACTCATTTGTCATCCAGAAAACATGAAGTAAGATCACAACCACTAGACATCCAAAAATATGAATTTTTTAAAAAAGTATTGATGATAATATAAATATAATGATATACTCATTTACTACTTACCAGAGTATAAGCTGGTAATCTTTACAAAACTAATTGCTAGTTCTTCAAAACCTAAATCTATACTGTGTCGCAGCCCTCTGAATCCCAACAGAAAACGAACAGTATTTACCAAAAGATACACAAGAAAAATGATAGTACCAGTATTACTGTAAGCAACCTAAATGCTTAATGAGACCAAAATAGATAATTTGTATTTTATTTACACAGTGGGATATTTCACAGCTGTGAGAATGACCTAATATACTCAAAGATATAAATGCTACACATACTCTTCAAAGAACCAAGTCAACTTCAAGAGGATGTACCATATGCTTTAGTTAATACACAATTCAAAAACAGGCAGGTCTTACTGGTGACAATGTAAAGCAGAATAATGTCGACTTTTAGGGAAAGAGTGTATTGCCTCAGGCTGAATCACAATGACAGGTTCAAGAGTGTGTTAATGTTTATTTCTTTACAGGATAGTGTTTTCATGAAGTATTCACTTTGTAATTATTTACTAAACTGTACAGTTAGGAACTGTGTACTACTATTCCTTTCTCTTAAATGTTCTTTAAAATTTACCTAATGGCAATGATGTACACTGTATCAACTTCTCAGAATAGTTCATTAAAACTCAAAAAATATTATTCTAGTTATTCTAGTTTCATTTTTCTTCTACTTACTCTCCCTCAAAAGAAATATGAAACACTAAATTTTGCTAAAACCACTAATATCAGCACTGGATTACAACCCCCACTCTCTCCCAGGCAGCAAGCTGTTTTGTTGTCGATGGTGTTGTATTTACTGCCATTGTTGTTGTGTTGCTTAATGTCTGCTGTAAGACTGAGCCCATGGCTAGTAAGTAATAAATGATTTATTAAAAAGTTATTAATAAACATTTTCTCAAGGAAATCTTAAAGTTTTACAATCCTCTAAATTTTCTGAGAGCTCCTAATATATATTTAGAAATCTCATTACTACTGATAACCTGTCATAAGCTTTTGTAATGTGGCTAGTAGCCTTTGCTTGATCAATTTTATTCATTTGGTTACAATAACAGGAAGATCATAATACCCCAAAATGGAAAAGGCCCTAAATTCTTTGATCAAAGTGAGTGGTAAACACACACTGCACTTACACACATGCATACACACACCCTAATCCTAACCCCAAAAATTGTTTTCAGAAAGACTCATATTATTTCACATTTTTCTCACTTCAGAAAACCATTTTAGTCTTAGAATTTAACCTTCAGGTGCTTGGGCCAGGGACACAGTAAGAGGAGAGTGAGGCATTCCTTGAATAAAATGTTAAAATATTAACAATATATCTTATTATAAATTCTACTTCTGATGAATTTTGCTGAAGAGTCTACAAGTGAAAATGCATGGTCAAGAACAAAAGAAAAAGAAAACAAATAATAGTATTGTATTTCCTGAGCACTCTGTAATATCAAAATACCTTACAAAGGTTCCCATATCAATACATGCAGTTATGCTTCCAATGACCACAGTTGATGAAGAACCCCCTGAGTGAGCTACAAATCCACAAATCTGCCCTGCAGGTCTCAGCCTGGCCTGCAAGCCCTGCCTGAGCCCTCAGTTGCATGTGGAAATAGAACTCCCTATGCCACTGGTCACAGTAGAGGTCTCAATGACCCAAGACACTGTCATCTTTCAGAAAGCAAGATAACATTTTAACTGAGGACTCTAACTCTCACACAAAATTTGTAGAAGTATTAACCCAAGGGAAAAACAAGTTTCCCATTCATCATTGGCTTATTCATACAAGAACGCCTTGTCTCTTACTAAACCTTGCTGGCCTCCACTCCACTGTTCACTGGACCTCCTTATGTGCCCACCAGAAGGCCGTGCACATTCACTAAGGAGTGACAAGTACAGAGATTCCTGGTCTCATCCTGATAAGGCCTCTGCCCCTCTGGACCACCTGGCATTTTCAATTACCTTCTTTTTTTCTTTTATCCTTCCTGGTACTCTAACCCAGGTGATCAGGGGCCTGATCAGCCCCCAATTAACTGTGTCATGTTGTGACTTTGTTTACCTTTGTTTACCTTTCACAGATTAAACAGTGCCATTATAAAATGACACTTTCTCAGCTATTAATCACACATGCCTTAATTAGAAGTCATTAACATTTTATAAATAACAATAAAGAGTGAAAACTTGATTTATGAAGCAGTTCCCTGCTGAGATGTTTGGGACACTATAAACAGTTACAAAAAACAATGAAAACATCATAAAATTAATTACAACAAATTAAATAAAAGCCAAAACTGTTACAATAGACTTTTGCTGTGCTCAGAAAAACTAATATTAAATGAGATCTAGACATGTCAGCAAACCGTGAAATATTGTAAACCGTAGCTTTTACATTCAGTTTTATTTTTCCCTCCATGACATTGAAAAACTAATTTTATGAACTGTGAAGCAGTTTTTCAGAGTTTATATTTAAGGAACATTTTCAAATAATATTACCTTAAAACCGGAGAAAAATCAGAGGAGCTGTCTTGTTAGCCCTTCATGTGACAGGTGCAGAAAAAGCAACCTAGAGATGTATGTAAGTGGTTTCAACTTAACACTGGGTTTCTGTAGACCAAAATTTCAGATCTCCTGACTCCTAAAAAAGTTCCTTCCAGAAAATGGTATTTTTCCCACAGTGCATTCTTTCATATCACAAATTCCATCTACCTCTCTGAGTCAGTCTTTTTTATCCTAATGGAGATAATACAAATCACTAAGGAAAGATACTGATGGGCTTAGGTGCAATCTGGGAATCTTAACTTTTGAATCACTGACCATAGGCTTTGGATGACCTAATTGTCCCAGTTTTCCAAGGACATTCCCGGTAATAAAACTGAGAGTACTGAGTCCTAGGAGCCACCTAGGTCCCATACAAATTCAGACATCTACTCAACTCTCTTGGCCTAAACTCCTAGTGCATAAAATTTAAATAATAATAATCCTTGTAACTCAAACTGCTGCCTGGAGACCAAATGAATGGAGATGAAAATGTTTAACAACTGGCGCCAGAAACAGGTGTTACTGTTCCCTATCAGGGCTTCTTGGGACCCTTTTCAGGTTGGAGATGTAAACTAGAGTCTTTTTTTAAACAGATGACGTGTAAAGCTGGGAAAGAAAATGAATTCTCTGAGAAACAGGACAAGCAACAGACTCACATGGGAAAAAATAACAACAACAAAAAAAAAAGAATTCAAAGGAGGAAAGAGAGTTCACCAAGACCGTATTGGTTAACATTATCAAATGGAAAACAAAGGGAATTCAGGAGAATGGCTCGCAAAAGAAGGTATAATAATAAATTCTCTTACCCTGATAACTCAATTCTACAAAGGATTAAAAGGAAAGAAAAGGGAAGGGAAGGGTACTCTTCTCCTAATGAATGAGACAGGGATGAGTAAAACAGAGTTGTACAGTTCAGTCGTCTTCAATGACCAAAAACAGAGAATAAATAGAGTGGTGATGGAACCGAAGTTGTGGATGCTGCTGCCAGCGCAGACAGCGGCACCGAGAGTTGGACTCCAGTGGGAAAACCAGAGTCTGGCACCATCCTTACGTGGGATGGGGATTGGGACCAAGTTCTATACAAACCACGGCAGAGAAGAGGAAGAAAACACAACTCCCAGGTTGCTTGAGGCAAGGGCTCATATTAAGTTCCACACTGGGACAGGAAGAGAACATGGACATTTCATCACCACAGCATGACCCCAGCAGTCACCAACCAGGAAACAGGGTGTAAAATACACCCAAGACCCCAGACACAGAGCCCTTTTCCTGAAAGAGGACACCTGCTGGCATATACAATACTGTGAATCAGAAAGTGGTGAGCATAGAAGTAAATGAATGTAAAAATATAATACACATTCCTATTCTAAGAAGTCTGAACATTATAGCTTTAAAACTATAAAATGTTTCCAAATCTAATGTTAGAAAAGATAGTCAATAATATCAACACGTGGAAAAGTAATTCACTCCATAGAAAATTAAAACAATGAAAGACTGAAAAATAATGTAAAATAAGTAAATCAAGACGTTACCAAGCCCTATATACTGAAAATTATACTATGCTAAAAAAGGAGATTGAAGAGGATATTAGAAAATGGAAAGATGTTCCATGCTCTTGGCTAGGAAGAACCAACATTGTGAAAATGGCCATACTCCCAAAACTGTTATACAGATTTAACGCAATCCCAATCAAAACACCATTGACATACCTCACAAATCTAGAGAAAACACTCCTAAAATTCATTTGGAACCAGAAGAAACCTAGAATAGCAAAGGCAATTCTGGGCAATAAAGGCAAGGCAGGAGGCATCTCAATTCCTGACTTGAAACTGTACTACAAAGCCACAGTGATAAAATCAACATGGTACTTACAAAGAAATAGACCTGAGGATCAATGGAACAGATTAGAAGATACAAATATAGGTACAAAGACACTCAGCCACCTGATATTAGACAAAGGGGTTAAACATGTTCACTGGAGGAAGGATAGCCTCTTTAACAAATGGTGTTGGAAAAATTGGCTCTCCACATGCAGAAGACTGAAACTAGATCCATGCCTATCACCATGCACAAAACTAAAGTCTAAATGGATCAAAGACTTAAATATTAAAACAGAAACACTAAATCTACTGGAAGATAAGGTAGGTAGAAATCTTAGAGACATAGGTATAGGCAGAGAATTCATGAACAGAACGCAAATTGAATGGGAAACACTTCAGAGAATCAACAACTGGGATCTCATATTATTGAAAAGTTTTTGCACTTCAAAAGAAATCACCATCAGAGTGAAAAGAAAACCCACAGAATGGAAAAGACTTTTAATCAGCAACCTCTCAGACAAAGGACTTGGATATCAAGAACATATAAAGAATTGAAAAACATCAACCCCCCCAAATTCAAAGACCCTCTCCAAAAATGGGCAGCTGAGATGAACACACAGTTCTCAGATGAAGATATACAAATGGCAAATAAATACATGAAGAAATGTTCACCATCACTGGTCATTCAAGAAATGCAAATTAAAACAACATTGAGATTTCATCTCATACCGGAAAGAATAGCTGCCATCAAGAAATCAACTGATAACAAATGTTGGCGAGGCTGTGGGGAAAAAGGAACACTGCTCCACTGTTGGTGGGAGTGTAGACTGGTGCAACCACTATGGAAATCAGTATGGAGAATTCTCAGACTAGGAGTGAAAGCTCCATTCAACCCAGCTATTCCCCTCCTGGGTATTTTCCCAGAGAAACTGAAAAGTTCATATCACAGTGATATATGTGCACCACGTTCATAGCAGCACAATTTGTAATAGCTAAATCATGGAAACAACCAAGATGCCCATCAACTGCAGAGTGGATGAAAAAGATATGGTATTTTATACAATGGAATATTACTCAGCTATAAAAAGGATGATCTTGAGGCCTTCATAGGGAAATGGAAACAACTTGAGACTATCCTCATTAGTGAAATAAATAAGAATCATATTTATAAATATCACATTGTGTCTCTAGTATAAAAAGTAATAAGAACTATAGGAGTAATAAAACCCAAAATGTGTAATTGCTACTGTAAAAAAGAAAGGAAAAGAAAGTGCTCTAAAGGATATAACTGCATGTATGTTTAAGGTTTAAGATAAATGACCATATTACTGTTTTTGTTAGAATGTTGAGCAGAACCATTAACAGTCTCATTGTTTGACTGTGTACTTTTTATGTTTTAACTTTGTAACTTGAACAACTATTTGCAATGATGACAGTATGTAACTTATCAAGTGGGAATTTCTTAGTATTTTTGTTTTTGTTTTTGTTTTTTGTTGTGGTTGTTGTTCTTTTTTTCTTTTTTTTTCTTTCCCCTTTGGAATTCTGTATTGTTACGACCCTCTTTCTGTTTTGTTTGGGTTTTTTTCTTTCTTTCTTCTTCTCTTTAAATAAAAAATTTTTTAAAAAAAGACTTTACCAAGAGACAGAGAAGGAAATAACATTTGTAAATAAAAAGAGAGAATAACAAAATATGATAGCAGCCAGAAATAAAATAGAGATATTAAAAAGAACAAATCAGAACCCTTGAAGCAAAAATATATTCTTTAGTTAAATTTATAAGCTCAATATACAGCATAAATTCTAAGCTGGACACAGTATGAGAGAACAAGTGAATCAGAAGATAACACTGAGGAATTTCCCAAAAGTCAGCAAAAAGAGACACAGAAGGAAAAAAGATGAAATAACATAAGACATAAAGGGAAAACTGAAAGATTCCAACATATATACAAAGGAAGTTCCAGGAAGGGAAAAAAGGAAATGGAAGAAAACCAATACTTGAAGTGTCAGTATTAAAAAATGATGTGAATTTTGAAGTTGAAAGCACACTCCAGATGCCAAGTAGGAAAAATAAAAATAAGTCTACAACCAGACACTTGACAGTTAGCAATCCGAAAGGAAGACACAAGTCATCTACATTCCTTGTGCCCAGTTTCTGTCTTTCCAGTTACTTGAACCTGCTCTCTTAGTATTCTACCTTTGCTACTCTAGCTGAATTGTTTCTAGTAGTCACTGAAAAGAATCACCCTGAACCCCTAGAAAAGCTTATTCCCACTTTCTGGCAATCCTATCAGAAAACAGCCCTTTGCTGCAAACCTTCCATGGAATTGAATTGGTTAAGGAGTTACCTTGGTGAACTATGCCCAACACAGCCCACATTCAGTCACTAGTCAACAGACGCTTGTGCAGGTTTGGGTAACTTAGCATAACTCAAGACTACTCTAATGGGCCCTCTCAACATCAGAGCTCTCAGTGAGATCTGTGGGCCTTCACCAGGCTGTGTTGTACCCCAATTTTTCCCTTTAACAGTCTCTGTTTCTTTTCCTGCCTTTCAACAAGATGATGACTCCTAATTACTCAACAAACCAATGGCTCATCTTGATCCCAGGGTCTGCTTTCTTGGGAACACAACTTGCTATTCCATTTGTCAAAGCCATTACATTACAACCTTCATTTTATATATTTCTATCACTCTGTCTTTTTTGAAATATGTTCTTCATTTGACTCCCAGGAATTTCCACTGCCAAGGTTTTCTTTTACCTTCCCTTACTACCTCTTGGCTTCTTTTGCCAGTTCCTTCTCATTTCATAATCTTAACATAACAGAGCATCCCTGGTTCATGCCTTGAACTTCTTTTATTTCCACTACATTCATTTACCTTGTGATTTCATCAACCTCATGATTTTAAATATAATATCTGTGTGAGTAACTGGAAATTACAGTTTTTTAGCCTGGCTCACTCCCCCTGATTATTTTGCAGTTTCATTTAGATTTTACATAGTCATCTCATATTTTGCAAAGCTGAGCTCCTAATTTTAGGAGCTCCAATAACCTCCAATAACCTTTCCAATAACCTCCAATAACCTTTCCAACCCCTGCAAATGACATTCCCACTCTTTCAGTTATTAAGACTCAATGCCCAACTCTATTTTCTTTTTTGCACATCCCACATCCTATTCTTAAGCAAATCCTGCCATCTCTGCTTTCCAAACACATCAGAATCTGGAAGAATCACACCAACATTACTATCAACTAGTTCAAATCACCACTATGTCTTACCTAAATTATTATTAGAGTGACCTCCAAATCAGCATGTCAAATTCTGCACCCTAGCCCTAACCATAGTCTATTCTCAACCTAGGAAAAAGAATTGTCCCAATAAAACAGGTGGAAAATGAGCATATAAAGCCATATATAGGGGTGCACCCCTGTAATTCCATCACTCTGGAAGGATAAGACAGGAAGATCACAAGTTCAAACCTAGCTTAAGTAACTTAGTGACTTGATGAGATTCTGTCTCAGCTCATTTAAAAGAGCTGAGAATGTAATACCTGGGTTCAATTTCGAGCACATAAAAAAGGAGAAGGAGAAGGTGATGAAAATACGTTCTACATCAGGCAGGCAGAGAGAACCAGCCAGATCCACCCCTACCTGCTGGCGGCTGCCCCAGGGAGCAGGGACACACAGCCAGGTAAATGCCATGCACCCACAGGCTACAACTGGAGGTTCTTGCTTCCTTTCAGCAGCCATCACCCACCAGGAGAATCAGACAAACACAACCCTGGCAGAGTCCTGGTGTAGACACACAGGCTGAGAGGAGCAGCCCCACCACTGCACACCCCTGGTTATCAGGGAAGCCCCAGTGTAGCTGCACAGGTCTGGAGAAGCCTGCCCCACACCCTGCTCCCTCCCTGTAAACCTGGGATCAGAGGAACCCAGGTGCTTTCCCATTGCCCTGCACTGGGGAGGGGCAGCCAATGTGGGAAGTGCCTGTGACCCCACAACCAGCTTGTTGGGAGGAACCCAGGAGAATGTCAAGACAAAGGAGCTAAAGGCAATCTCAGACCTCCAGCCCACACAGAGCAAGTCTGAGAGATACAGTCATGGAAGAAAATGGCAGTCACGCACCTGAAATATTCATGAGGATACCAACTGAAGTAAAGAAACAACTTCATGAGACAGTAAAGGTAATCAAATCAGAAATAATGTCTCAGGCAAAAGAAGAAATCACAAACATAATGAAAGAATTGCTCAGCATGTCTAAAGAAAACATAGATAAAAAAGAGAAGCATAGGAATATGATTGAAACCTTGAATGAACAATGTAGAAAGAAATTACAATGCATGAAACAGGTTCAAAAAGACATTCAGGAAATTAAAAGTCAATTGAAAGGTGGCAAAACTGCTTGAAAGAGACTAAATATAGACTTTTAGACCTCAAAGACAGTAATCATGAAAGGAAAGATCTCTTAAAAATAAAAAGGAACCAGGAAATAGCAATTCAACATCTACAAGATGATGTAAAGAGAAATCATTTAAGAATGATAGGCATCAGTGAAGAAGCAGGGGTCAACACAAATGAAATTAAAAAACTATTTACAGAAGTTATAGCAAAAAACTTCCCAAACATGGGACATTGAGATAAGTAAGGCATATAGAACTCCAACTAGCCATAACCAAAGTAAATCTACACCCAAACATATAATAATCAAGATCATCCCAGAAATTCAGCACAAGAAAAGAATATTAAAAAGCTATTAGAGAAAAGAAACAGATCACCTATAAAGGAAAACCAATCAGAATCACAGCAGATTTATCAACACAAACCATCAAGTCAAGAAGAGTTCAGAGTAAAGTATTTCAAGTCCTGAAAGAAAACAACTTTCAGTCCAGATTGATGTACCCTGAAAAACTGTCTTTCAAAATCAATGGGAAAACCCTAGCATAAGAAACAGAAGGAGTTAATAGGATCCTGAAGCAAAATAGTTAATGTAAGAGCAAAGGGGAGGAAACATCTGGGAGGGAAAGGTGAAAACTATTGTCAATTTCTTATTGTCTTATCTTGAACTTTTGCATTGTTGGCACAATTTTGTTAGGTTTGGCTTTGTTCTGTCTTGTTTTGGTTAGATTTTATGCTGTCAGATGCTATGGGCAGCTATTTTGAATATAATGGGATATTTTATGGTAATCATGGTTTCCTATTATATTGCTTTGAAGTCTTATAATGCTTTCATTCATTGATTTGATTGGTTTTATTCTGTTTTGTTTGATTTTATTATGTGTGATGGTATGAACAGCTATTTTGAAGAAAACAAGACATTATGGTAGCCATTGCTGATTTACTATCATCTTGTTTTGAAGTCCTACCATGCTTTTGTTCTTCTGTTTTGATTGGTTCTATCCTGTTGTGTTTTATTTGATTTTATTATGTGTGATGGTATGAACAATTTTTTGAGGAAAATGAGATATTACAGTAGCCATTGTTCACTTCCTGTTATTTGGCTTTGAAGTTTTGTAATGCCTTCATTCTTTTTAATGGTTTTACACCATTTTGTTATTTTTGATATTACTGTGTGTGAAGGTATGATCAACTGTGTCAAAGAAAAGAGACATTATGGTAGCTACTGTTGATGTCTGGTTGTCTTGTTGTGAAATGCTATGTTGCTTGAATTCTTCTGTTTTGATTTGCTTTGTTCTGTTCTCTTTTACTTTATTCTCTTTAAAATAAAAAAAAATTTAAATCAGTGGGAAAAAAAGATACTTCCATGATAAAGAACAGCTGAAGGAATTCATGACCATCAAACCAACCCTATAGAGTATGCTAAAGGATATTCTAGAGAGAGATAAGGATGACCATGGTTCCAGGAACAGCAGCAGAGGAGGACTGCCAAATAGGACAGGCATTGAATGAATGGGAAAAGTGGAGGGCCAACAGCAGGAGGATAGAGACAAACCAATGTATGCTGGTCATAACCATTAATATAGATAGCCTCATTTCAGCAATAAAAAGAAACACAGAGAGAGTGGATCAAGATA
>PVJX010028288.1:0-24011 GCA_004027295.1 Dolichotis patagonum | reverse complement strand
ATTATTCTGTAGGACCCCAAATAGACCACCCTAGAAGTGAAAGACATTTGGAACGAAAGCACCCTTTAGTTTCTTCCCACGCAGTCTCCTGCTGTCTCTCATGGTGGTCATCTCATTGCCTTGCCAGTCCTCCTATTAAATTTGCTGTCAGATTTGGACAAATCTTCTCAGTAATTTGAGTAGCTGAAAGAAGATGAAAACAAAAACAAAAAGCAAACAAATCAACCAACAAACTCAAAAGGTTTAGACTGACAAGATTACAGCTAACTTTTCTCAAACGTGTTGGGGGCTCTTGGTCACATGGTTCTAAAGCTGTGGAGTAGAAGAGTCTTAGAGATTGAAGCATATCTGAATGATTTGGTGAAACATACTGGGACAGGTGATGAGTCTGTCCCTTACTGTCTCCTCCTCAGAACTGCCATTATCGATATGGGCGGCAGGATCTGTTACAGAAAAGGTAACTTGGAAAAAAGATACGTTGCTTTATTTTGGACATGATTAAATTCTTACTGAGGTAAACTTTACGGCGGAAAACAGCATCTTTCCTTAAATTGCCTGTAGGGTGGATTTTGGTGTCAGGTTACAAGGCATGTTGGGAGATTATTAATATAACAGAATTTAGCAATGAATTAGTGTTTTTTTTGTTCCAGAAGATGAGTAACCTCAAAATATTCCATCTTTTAGTTTCTACAATGAACTATGTAGTCAATTTTGTGTTTCTGCTACGTTTTCATTTATTCAACAAATTAACTACTACTGTGTAACAGCTGCTGTTCTAAGCCTTTGAGTCACAGAGTTGGTTAAAACAACAAGCAAGACCTCTGCTTCTGGACCTGAAATTATTGTTGGTGTGGGACAGAAAATAAGAAACAAATACATTTAAAAACTAAGTAATTATAGGTTGTGTTAATCACTAATGGAAATAAACTGGGTATAATGATTACTTTTATTTCATGGTGTGATCCAGCATTTGGTTAGACCTTAATCTGGGTGTATTTATGGGGATATTTTTAGACAGATTAATAACCAAATATGTAAATTGAGTAAAGTAGGCTTGAGATTTGCTGTCTATCCACTTATTTATTCATCCATTTAACCACTCAGTGAATATTTATTAACAGCCTATTAGGTGTCAAACACTATTGTAGACACTGAGAATGGACAAGAGTAAACAAAAAAAGTGAAAATTTGGCCCTCAGGTCATATACACCAGAAAGATTGTTACAAGTAGAAATTTCTAAGGAATTAGTGAGTTAATGAGTGGTAAGTACTAAGGAAAGATACATGAAGGGGACATGTAATGTTGAAATACAGTGTTCAAATTTTAGGCAGGTTGGAGATGAAAGACTGTAGTACATAATTTTTTATTTGGTTGACAAAATTTTTCTAATGTACAACTGTTTAGAAATATAATATCATTGGTAGAGACTTGATTTCTCTTATCTATTTTGATATCCAGTGTTCTGTAGTGAAGAGTAGAAACACTGGTTTTTAGGAACAAGGGAAAAGCATTGCAGTTAGACAAATGTTAAGGCAAAAAGAATGGTGAAAAGCGTATTTTAGAGACTAAGAAACACGGATGCTTATTTTACCCCTCCAAAGTTATTTAAAATATTTAATTATGTTACCACATTCAAAGTTCAGTCTGTAGAATTATTAGTGTATTATGGTCTTAAATAAAAGTTTACATATATGACAAATTATGTCTATATATGATTATAATTGTTTTTGATACTGATTTTTATAAATATGTTGATAATAAAATCAGCAAAAAATTAATTTTAGACCCATTTGCTCTAGAGATAAGTACAAGTTTTCTGTTCAACAGAAACCTGTACTTCTCCAGTTTTTGGAGATGGATTGTTTTGAAGAGAAGCCCATCATCTCATTGAATGTCATCCCGAAATCTGCCTATTTGGAGAATGGATGTTTGAGGCTGTAATTTTCAAGATAATGTAACTGGGAGACATTGAAGTGGCTCGCACAGGACTTGGCCACCATGAAAGACATTCAATGATTTAAAGAGAGGAAATGACTTTTTATATTGCTCTGGGAACTACAAATTGGTATTTGAGCTTCCAAAATCCACTTGGAAATAAATGGGTTCCATTCATCAGTGCAGTGGTATACTGGGCAGCCAGTTTTTTTTTTTTCTTGAGTTTCTGCCATTGACAGGAAATAGGAATATGAAGGAGTTTTAAGAGGTGAAGATTCCTTTCTCTTCAGAAAGCTTAATGCTGTGGAGACATTTTGTTTGAGCTTATGGTGCTTAGCAAACAGAATAATTATTTCCTCAAATTTGGTGGGCAATGTCGTCTGTAACTTGAGACTTTTAGCTCCTAAAAGCCGTAAGCATTAATGGGTTATTAAGAATCTTTTATTCAGAAAGACAGTGACTGTCACTTCTTGGAAAATAAGATGTTATTTATGGGCACATGCAGGAAGTAGGGGAGTATTCGCAGGCACAGTGTCCTCCAGAGAGCCCTTGTCCAGGTTTCCCGTGTCCTGCTGATTGCTTTTGTAGTTCACTAGTTTGGATAATCTGTCACAAACTTTAAACCTCTCAAAATAAGCCAATAGTTTGTATGGCTGGCGGAGCAGGAATCCCGTGTCCTGGGCCTGCCCCGGGGAGACGTGGGAAGAGCTTCACTGTGCAACTCCGCCCTCTAGCGTCTCCCAGGAACTACAGTTAAATTCTTGGAATTTGAGGCATGGTACAGGCTTCCACAAAATTGAAGATATTTCTATACTTTCCTCATCTTAGTTGAAAATGAATTTGACCCAGATTCCATTTATTTAAAAAAGATTTATCATGTTATTTCCTACCTAATTTATTTGAACAAACATCATTTTTTTCTATTTGATTAGATTTTTATTTAATTGAAATGTCTTCTGTTTTCTTTATTCCACTTTGCAGTTTGGGGGCATTTACTCTTCACTCTGTTCAGAGACTTTTGGAGTAGCCACTCCTTTAAGAACATAAAGCATGTGAACTCAAGAGTGTTAAACTGATTTAAACATATTTAGGGAGCACATTCATATTTTGATTGCCAGTTGTATATCTGGATGCAGTAAGTATAAGCAGAAAATAAGTTACAATATATAATGATCTCCATTAAAATGTATGTATATCTTGATGATCAAATATTTTATATGTTTTTGTGAACCAACTCTCTGAGGAGCACCACTTTCAGATTGACATATGTACAAGCGACTGTCCAGCAACTATTGGCCAAGTTTTGCTGTCTGCAAGAGAAACAGTGATGGTAGTTTTGCTTCTTTTGTTCGACTTTGAATTTTCAAGGAAGGCATTTTACTTTGCTTCAGGCAATATTTTTTTTTTAAACAGGGAATTAGATGAGAAACCATTTTCATCATGTAAAACTTAGGAACTGTATTTGAAAGTGAGGTTTTTTAATTACTACTAATTGTTTTGCTAATAGCAAGGCTACTTGCTTGAGGGAGGAATTTTTTCCAAGCAGCTTAAGTTCTTAGTTACTAACTAGAAAACATTAATTAAGCAGTAACTGTTGAGGTACCAGCCACCTCCTCACACTCTGTCATTGGTGGGAGGGTTGTGGGGAGTGATTCTCTCTGGTTGGTTGTCAATTCCTAGGAATGCCTCTGCATCTGGAAGTGACAACAAAATAAGAGAAAGAAGAGTGACAAATGGTTTTCTCTTTCTAAATGGGCAATATAATTTTATTTTAGAACTGCAAGGCACTTCAAAAGCATTTATAATTAGTACTGAACAAACATTATTTGTCCAAAGCATATGCATACCTTTTTAGATCAATGAGTAATTTAGTGTACAGAAAATGGGGCCTATAACTTACTTATAAGGAATTATGCACAACCAGCTGTTAAAAACTTGGTTTGTAGCCATTTTCCTTATTAGTTGACTAACTCATATATCAAGAAGTCTCTGAAAGCATGGGAAAGGATCGAGGGAATATTGTGCCCCTTCAGAGAAAACCGTTTTAACTCCCTGGTTTTCCAGGACATATGGGTGGAGTGGGGGCTTGTGGGGACAACTTTAGGAGTACAGAACTTCTGTTAGATGGTGGCGTGTCCGTAACATTTATTAAACTCTAGTTATTTACATAACTTTTTAAGCTAGACCATTGGACTTTAATGTTATTAAGTACATTTGTATATATGCCTTTATTTAAAAATTACAGACTGTATATTGTATCATGTTCAACACAATAGTTTGAAGTATGTGTACGTTATGGGATGGCTAAGTCAAGCTAACTGACACATACATTACCTTATATTCTTCTCATTTGTCATGGTGAGAACACAACATCTACTCAAGCAATTTTCAAGACTCCTTTATGCTGTGGTCACCATAGTGACATTATATCTGTTGAATTTGTTTTTCTTAACTGAAATTTAACCCCTGGTAGTGACCATGCTACTCTCTACTTTTATGAATTCATCTTTATTTTAGGTTCTGTGTACAGGTGAGATCATGCTTGTCTTTTTTTGTGCCTGGCTTATTTCATATAACATAATGTCCTCCTTGTTTGTCCATGTTGTTATAAATGAAGCATTTCTGTCTTTTTTCCTTCCCATTTCTAAGGCTGACTAGAATGCCGTTATCTTTTCATTTGTTGATGGATGCAGGTTGACTCCAAATCTATGAATATTGTGAATAATGCTGCAGTGAACACAAAGGTGTAGAAAGCCCTTTGCAGAACAGACTTCATTTCCTTTGAATAGTTACTGACTCGGGGAATTGCTAGATTTGCTGTAGTTCACTTTTAATTTTTCCATGAAGCTCTGTACTGTTTTCCGTAAGCCCCACCCAATTTACATTCCCGACATCTGTTGTACAGGGTTGCTTTTTCTCCACACCCATGTCAATGCTTGTTATTTTTTGTCTTTTTGGTAGTGTCTTTCTAACAGGTGACAACTTACTGTGTGGGGTTATTTACATTTTCCAGATGATTAGTGTTGTTGGCAGTTTTCATGTACTTGTTGGGCCTTTTGAGAAATTTTTAAATCCTGGGCTCATTTTTATTAATTTGTTTACATCATCATCATCACCACTGTTATTATTATTTGCAATTCTGGGAACTGACCTCAGGCAATGCTAGGCGAGCACTCTCAATGTACCCCTTACTGAAATCAGTGGTTTTCTTATTATTCAGATATTTGGGTGCCTTATGTATTTTTGATATTAACTCCTTAATAAACATATGGATTGCAAATGTTTTCTCTCATTCTGTATGTTGCTTCATTTTGTTTCCTTTGCTGTTCAAAGCTTTTTAAATTTCATGCAATTTTGTTTTATTTCTGCTTTTGTTGTCATGCTTTTAGAGTTTTATCCAAAAAATTATTGCCTAGATAAGTGTCTGAATCTTTCCTCTGTCCTTGTTACACAGTAATTTTATGATGTTGGGCCTAGTGTTTAAATCTTTAATCTACTTTGTCTTGATTTTTGTATATGGTATGAGATAAAAGCCTAAATTAATCATTGTGCATATGGATACAGTTTTGCAGCACCATTTATTGAAGCAGCTATCCTTTCCCTTTTGCATGTTCTTGGTAACATTATCGAAAATCTATTGATAATAAATGCATAGATTTATTCTGGACTCTCTAGTCTATCAATTGGTCTATATACCTATTTTAATACCAGTACAATGCTTTTTTGATTACTGTGGTTTTGTAGTATATCTTGAACTCAGGTAGTATAATGTTTCCAGCTTTGTTCTTTTTTGTTTAAGATTCCTTGGTAATTTGACATCTTTTGTGGTTTGATAGGAATTTTAGATTTTTTTTTTATTTTTAGTGAAAAGTGACACTGGAAATTTGATAGGAATTGCATGGAATTGGAAGATTGCTTTGCACTGTATCAACATTTTAACAATATTAGTTTTCCCAATCCATGAAGATAGGATATTATTTCACCTACATCTTCTTTAAGTTCTTTAACAGTGCATTATAGTTTTCAATGTAGAAAATTTTCACTTCCATGGTCAAATTTATTCTTAAGTATTTCAATATTTGTAGTTAATGTAAATGGAAATTTTTGACATTTTTTCATATAGTTTGTTAGTGTATAGCAATGTATTGATTTTTTTCCATGTTGATTGTTTTCCTGAAACTTCACTGAATTTGTTTATTACTTCTGATTTCTTTTTTGATGGAGTCTTTAGGGATACACACACACACACACACACACATATATATATGTATATATACACACACACAAAGTTCCCTTAAAAACCAGATATACACTTCAGTAGTTCGCCATACAAATAAGTGTCTGGAAGCTCATGGCCACTACTTTCAGCACCTTCTGTAATTACACAGGCCAAAGGTAACTTGTATTAATCTCATGTTTCAATAAACTTAGTGTTAAAATATTTATACAAGTTTTTATTTTCCTGATGCGTACATTTTTTTGGCAGACTGTAGATATCTTCATGCTATCTGTAGACCTTGAAAATTTAACATCTTGCCTCCTGTTGGAGAAGCTTTGCTTTCTTTCTCCTGCACAACCACTAAGGAAAGGACTTCTGGAAAGGAAAGGTATAGCAGTGGTGATTTTAGGCTGCCTTGTGCTCATCTTGATTGTAGAAAAAAAAAACCTCTCAACTTTTTACTGTTGAGTATGGTGTGTGCTGTGGGTTTATCATGAATAACCTACTGGACCGAGTTGTATTATTTATTTTTTTTACCTAGTGTTGAATTTTTATAATAAAACAATGTTGACTTTTTTCAAATGCTTTTTCTGTGTCTGTTGAGAGAATCCATACATGTTTTGCTTTTCTTTTTGTTAGTCTGATGTATCACATTTATAAATTTGTATGTGTTGAAATAGCCTCTTATGCTTCACATATATTCCGTTTGATCTTATCAAATTACCTGTCTGATGAGCTCCTGCAGTTGGTTACTAGTATTTTCATGTGTATTTTTGTATCTAAATTCATCGAGGGATATTGGTCTGTAATTTTCCTTCCATGTGATGTTCTTGTCTTGCTTTGATATCTAGCTAACGCTGGGAATGAGTTTGAAAGTATTTGCTCTTCAAGTTTTTGGAAGAGATTTCTTAAATGGGTGGTGTTACTGATGGGAACGTCTTATTTATTTTTGGTGTTAAGGTTTAGATCTAATATGTTCCCAAAGTCTCCCATGTTCAGAGGCAGAGCCTGGTTAGAAGAGGTGCTAACGGCATGCCCTGAAAGGGTGTGTTCTTGTCCTCAGCTATTTTCTTCTCCCTCTGCTTCCTGGGTGTCATGGATTGAGCAGCGAGCCTCTGCCAAACCCTCCCGCCATGCTGTTTCTGCCTTGGAGACAACCGGCCATGGACTGGACCCCTTGAAACATGAGTCAAAATAAACTCCTCTTTTTAAACTGTGGGTGTTGAACAGTTTGACCCAGCAATGGGAATGGACTAATACAATTGGTCCATTAAGACCTTCAGTTTCTTTGTAATTTTGTCTTGGTAGTTATGTGTCTAGGAATTCATTCATTTCTTCCAGGTTATCAAATTTGTTGCCATGTGATTGCTAAAAACAGTCTCTTTGGACTCTTGGCTTTTTTGGTAGCATCATTTGGAAGGTCTCTTCATTTCTCATTTTCTTTTTTCTTTTTTTCCTAGCTTAATTAAAATTTTTTTGATTTAGTTTATCTTTTCAAAAACATTTAGTTTCCTTGATATTTTCTGTTGTTTTTCTTCTATTTATTTCATTTATTTTTCTCTAATCTTTATTATTTCTGTTCTTTTACTTACTTTGGGTATAGTTTCTTCTTTTTGTGCTTGTTCCTTGAGGTATAATGCTAAATTGTTTGAGGTCTTCTTGGGATTAGACCTTTATTGCTACAAATTTCACTCTTACAACTGCTTATGCCTGTTTGGAAGACAAGATGGTGGACTGGTAGGTAGCAGGAGAGAGACCCTCTCTGAGAGAGACAGCTCAAATGCCAGAATAAAACACCCTGGAGAGACCCAAACAGATAGAGATGGACTCTCACAACCCAGGAAAAAACTAAAGTGCAAAACACCGCTCGAATATGAGGTCCTGGGACTACCATTAGAGAAGCTAAGATCAGTGAGCACGGCACCCTCCTCGAGCCGCCTGAATTCCTGCCCGACCTGAACAAGCGATCCACACCGAAGGGACTGGCTTGAGCTGCCGGAGCGCAGAGTTGAACAGCCCTGCATGCAGCTCGCCTGGACTGGCCCTGCATTCGACCCACCCAAAGGCACCGTGAATTCCTACCGCAGCTGCGCTGAAGTCAGAGGTTGGGGAGCCCTGCAGTTCTCGGGGACTGGCATCAACACTCGGTGAGTGATGGGAATAAGACCCTCCCACGGGAAAGGGGAAACTGACTGGATGACATGTTGGATTTGGGCAGGACAGCCCTAACTCCATAAGGAAGTGGCTTCAGCTGGTTGCTCCTCTCGCCAAGCGGATTGGTGGAATCTGCCACGCCCCGGGTAGGGAGCCAGTGAGTCGCTACAATATTACTTCCCTGAGATCAGTGCACACTGATGCAGTGAAGGCCTGCAAAGGTTGACTGGCCCGGAAGGGAGGAGCTAGGGCACACTGCCCGTGGGTGAACTCTAATCTCTGATAACCTATTGAAGAGGGCTAAAGCTCCTAGCCTGCGCCCTCTAGAGGAGCCTTAACCAACAAGAAAAGGGTCTGGGAATTACACTGTACACTTGTATGGAAGGAACCAAAAACATGACGAAAGAGAGAAATAAGAAACAACTCCCAGCCCCCAACCCTGAGAACATTGATCCAGGAGAGGTAAATACAAAAGAGATTGAGGGCAGCAAAAATGCAATGTCAAACACAGCGGTAGCGGACATAAAGAGATATCTTCAGGACCTCATAAGAGGGACCAAAACTGAAATATTAATTCAAATTAAACAAGAGATAAGTAGATTAATAAAAGAAGGGCTGGGCACCTCTCAAGAAGACACAGACAGAAGAATGGAGGAACAAAAATGGAGAGAAAAATTTAATGATGATTTCAGAAAAAACCTAGAATTCATGAAGCAAATTCAAAGAGATTATCAGGAAACTAAAGACTCCATAGAAAGCTGGCAAAACTGCTTGAAAGAAACCAAAGACAGACTATCAAAAATTGAACACAGGCTTGCAATGTGGGGTCATGAAAGGGAAGATCTCTTAAAAATAAGGGAGCAGGCAGTAAAGATACAAAGACTGGAAGATGACAAGAGGATCTATAACTTAAGAATAAAGTATGTGAATGAAGAAGCAGAAATCAAACCAGAGGAATTACAAAGGCTATTCACAGAAATTATTAAGGAAAATTTCACAAGCATAGAAAAAAGAAATGATATGCAGAGGTATGAAGCATACAGAACTCCAGCCACCTACAACCAAAACAGAGCTACACCCAGACACGTAATAATCAAGATCCCAGAAATTCAATATAAGAGCAGAATATTAAAAGCCATCAGAGAAAAGAAACAGATCACCTATAAAGGAACACCCATCAAAATCATAGCAGACTTCTTGACACAGACCATCAGGTCAAGAAGAGCTTGGAGTAAAGTAATTCAAGCGCTGAAGGAGAACAATCTCCAGCCCAGATTGATGTATCCTGAAAAACTCTAGAAATTAATGGAGAAATAAGATGCTTCCATGACAGAGAGGAACTAGGAGAATTTGTGACCATCAGTCCAACCCTACAAAAAATACTGAAGGACATTCTAGGGAGAGAGAACAAGAATATGAGCATTTCAGGAACAGTGGCAGAGAGGCCTCAGTGAACGAGGCAGACAGTGGAGTGGAAGAGAAAAATAGACTATGAATGGCAGAAAAATAGAATAGCAGAAATGAGGCAGAGAAGATTGGCTATAATCTCTAGTATAGAAGGCCTCGAAATACTAACAGAGAGAAACACAGGCAGAGTAGATCAGTAGATAGGGTCCATTGAGCTGCTCTATATAGGGAGGCAGTGGGACCCAAAACAAGCAGTGCACCCCATGGGAGTGAAAGGGGAGGAATTGTCTAAAAAAAGGGAGGCAGAGGATACTGTTAAGGGGGTAACAAGATTTAAAATTTACATTATTCTCACCACTCTGCTTTGATGGCTTACATGCTGTGCCAGTTTGTCTACTTACACTAGACTTGAGGACATGGTCAGCTATCCCAAAAATAAGAGGCCATATTATGGTAATCATCCCTAATTTTCCTATCAACTTAATCTGAAGCCCTTTTTAACTTACACTGTGTTATTATGACTGATTTTATTTGAATCTGGTTTGTTAGATTGCTACTTTGTATTGACTGATTTTATTTAAATCTGTTATGATGGATAGCATCAAGTCTAAGAGTATAGGCAACTACACTGAAGATGACAAGATTCACTTAGATACCCACTCTGGTTTGATTATTACTTGCTTTTGAAGTCTTATAATGTCTCCAATGCTTCGTTTTTATTAATGTTGTTATATACTGCTGAGACATCATGGTAACCAATGTAGATCACCTAGTATTGTGGTTTTGTGTGACTTTTTTGCCTCATGCTTTTCTAGAAATTGTTTTGTTTTATCTTGCTTTGTTTTGGTTTTCCCTCTAATACAGAAAGGATAGATATACATTTAGAGAGTCATGCATGTGTAGAGCTTATAAACAGTTTACAAGAACCAACTTTATAACACATGTTGAAATGAACAACTACTTTTAAGAAAAAGAGACACTACAATACCCAGTGCTGATTCCATAATGTCATGATGTGAAGTCCAGTAAAACTATCACTTTTTGTTCAAAGTGATCTTAGCTTGCTTTGCCTTGTTTAAGTTCAACATACATTAAGGTATGGACAGCTGTTTTGAGGAGAATGAGAGACACTATGACAGCCATTCTTGGCTTCCCTAATGTCTGTTCTTGAAGACCTGAAATGCCCTCCTCATCCTGATCAGATCAATTCCATACTAGGTTGTTTCATGTGAATTCCCTATATGTGACAATATGGACAACTATTTGGAAGAAAACAAGAGTCAATATGATAGAGAGTGAATATCTCCAATTGTCTAGTTTTGAAATTTTTGTCTCTTACATTGCTTTCTTGTGATCTGCTTTGCTCTGTTTTGTTGTGTTTAATTCTACCCTTTTGATATAATTGCATGTATATTTGAGTGGGTAAGATGGATGACCATATTGCTGTTTTTGTCAGATCATGGAGCAGAACTGTTAACAGTCTCACTGTTTGAGTGTCTATTTTACATGTTTTAACTTTGTAAATTGAACAACTATTTCCAAGAAGTCAGCATGTAATTTGTCAAGCAATAATTTCTTAGGTTTTTTTTGTTGTTATTGTTTTCCTTTTTTCCTTGGAATACTGTATTGTTGCTACCCTCTATTCTGTTTTGTTTTGTTTTTTTCTCTTTAAATAAAATTATTTAAAAAAAACAACTGCTTCTGCTTCTGCTGCATCCCATAAATGCTGGACTGCAGAGGCTCCATTCTCCTTTATCTGAAAGTATTTTTAAATCTCTTTGTAAATTTCTTCTTTAATTCATTAGTCATTCCAGAACATGTTGTTTAATTTCCCCATGGTTTGAATTTTCTGAAATTCCTCCTATTACTGATTTCTAGTTTCTTACCATTATGGCTAGAAAAGATACTTGTATTATTTTAATATTTTCTGATATCTTTCAGACTTGTTTAGAGGTCTAATGTAATATATCTTGGAAAATGTCTCTTGTGCCCCTGTGAATCCAGTATATTCTGCTGCTTTTGGATGGAAAGTTCTTGAACAGATTTGTTTAGGTTTATTATGTTGAAAGTGTAAATCTGATGCTTCCTTATTGATTTCTAGTTGAATGTACTGTCCATTGATGAAAGTGGGTCTATTGAACTTCCTTATTATAATCATATTACCGTCTATGTCTTTCTTTAAACTTACCAACTTTGCTTTATATATTTAGGTACTCTGCTGTTAGGCACATACATGTATACTACAATTGTTATATCTTTTTGATGAATTGAGTCCTTTTGATTAGGTAATAACCTGCTTTGTCTCCTTTTATATTTTTTTAACCTAAAGTTTATTTTATACCCATTTAAATGGGGTGCACTGGGAGGCATTTTTCATAAATAAACAAATATATAAACACACCACATTTGACATACAGATGTACAAGTAGTACTTTTACCTTGTCAAAAATTGAAATATTTCTAGGGCAAAATAAGTTTCAGAAAGCATTTAAAAAGCTAAATATATCATGGAGCAGAACTGTTGACAGTCTCATTGCTTGAATGTGTACTTTGTATGTTTTAACTTTGTAACTTGAACAACTATTTCCAAGATGACAGTATGTAAGTTATCAAGTAATGACTTCTCAATATTTTTTGTTCTTTTCTTTTTTGTTTCTTTTTCCCCTTGGAATCTTGTATTGTTGCTACCCCTTTTTCTATTTTGTCTGTTTTGTTTTGTTTTTAAATAAAATTTTAAAAAAATAATAAAAAGCTAAATATGACAATAATTACTTAAAATCTGTACAGTGAGCTTATAGTCAACTGTCTTGGTAGTATAATATGTTTTAATTTAACACAGAAATAATCTTCATCAGTATTTGATACATAAGAAAAATGGCTTATATTACTTATGAAGTGACTCTCAGCATTGAATCATAAGGTACTAGATGGGATAAAATATAATAAATTAAAACTTGTCTTGTGTAATCCTTAAACCTTTAGCAAAATGTACAGACTATTCGATAGTATGGCAGTAATATATATTATTAATATTGCAACATAAGGCTGGTACAAAAATGGATCAAAAAATCTTATTGTGAATAAAGAAATACTTATATTAACCTGCATCTGAATTGCAAGTTCTGAATTAAACATACTAATTTAACAATTTCCTAGGGGTTTCATGGTGACATAAAGAAATAAGAAAGTATGGCAGTTTTAGTTTATAGTTTGACGGCAAAACATTAACTTCAAATAAAGTGCTAAGTGTATGTAGGTGACAGTTTTATTATATGAAAAGTAATATAGAGTTTCTTATCAATTGTGAGTCAAAATTTGGCCAGCACTTTAGAAGTAAGAGAGCTCATTTCTTTTATCTTATCAGAGTCTAATAATGTAATTTCTTTTAGATGTTTGATAAAAAACAGAGTGTCATCAAAGTGACCGTACTGAAGAGAAATGATGCAGTCACTAACTTTTATAGTAAATATATCCAGAATCAGTACAGAAATATATTGCTTTTTATACATACAGATATTTTTGGATTAAAAGTCCCTCAGCTGAATAGAAAAAGAATTGTGGAAAGTGGTGTAGACTAGACAAGTGTTTACTAGAAGTGAATCTCAACATGTCATTTCCAGGACTGAAAATATTGTAAAAACATAGTTGAAAGTGATTGGAGTGAGAGGCTGAGATAGGCTCGGACAGCTCCTCATGAAGGTACTCTCTGGCTGTGGCTGGAACTTAGTTAGCTCAGGAAAGAAACACGTTCATTATAAAGTGCATGTTGCACACAGTAACTACTGCTGGAGAGACTTACTGACAATAATAGTAGCTGCTTTTTCCTGGGCTCCTAACATGTCAGGCACCTTGCCAAGTGCTTAATAAGAATGGCACACTTCAAATGCTGTAAGAATGATCAATTTAGAAGATGTCCTACTTTTAGGTGCTTTGGTTTTATTTTGCGTGGATGTTTACAGGATGGCCAATACTCTCTGGGATACAGGAAAGTTTAAATCAGTTTGGGAGAATGGAAAGAACAGTGCCTTCCAATCAGTTAGGGTGCCAGAGTCCTAGTTCCTAAGGTACCAACTGTAGGATTTGGAGTAAATCCTTTAATTTACTAAATTGCTTTTATCCATACAAGTAATTCAGGAAAGCATAATATTAAAATGCATGTTTAATTTATATACTTGAAATGATATGAAAATCAATAGAGTAAAAGTGAGTGAGCCTCTTCTTTCACCTCTCAAGACCACCCTGATCCATTCGCTTCTCGGTGGCAATCCCTGGGACAGGAATGGCCCACAGCCTCCTCACACTTGTGGAAAATGCATTTGTATGTGCACACTGTGTGTCTGGGCCTTTGTGCTATTCCTTTTTCCCCTCAATGGAAAACATCTATGTGCCTTGTTCTGCTATCTCATTCACTCGACAGTCTTCTAGCAGGACATGTGGAGTGCATTATAATATTTAGAATGAATCTGACAATTTATTCAACACTTTTCCTATTGAGGAACATTAAGTAGTTTACATTTTCTTAGTATCGTAAACATGACACGGTGATGTTTAGGCACATGTTGGTATGTCACTGTAGTGCTTAGTCGGATGTGAAAATGTTGGGAGTCTTAATTGCATACCAGTAGCCCTGTGCTGGTAAGAATGTCCACTGGCATTGTAGGACAGTGCTTACTTCTCCACTCCTCAGTGCTATGAAAATTATAAGTAATTAATTATTAATGAGTGAAATTGTTGGTGTTGCATAAAAACCTATTTTGTTATTTGAATTTTCATTTCTCTGATTACTAATGAAGTTGCTCATGGTCTCCTGTGTTTATAGACCATAGTGTATCTGTGCCTATGGGGATGGAATTATATGTTTGTACCCTTGGCCTGCTTTTAATTGAAATTAAGCTTATTAATTTTTAAAAGCACATTAACATCAGTGTGAATTTGTTTTTTCCCCCCAGCTTAGCCAGTTTGATCTGTTAGTTTCTGTTACATAATTTTCAATCTAATTGGAAAATAGACATTAACAGATCATCACGCACTTAATACCTTTTGGTACTGACTTCTTGTTTAATTGCTTTGTGATTAGGAAGTAGAGTTGGTATTATGATTCAGTGTTTTCAGTATTTGCCAAAACTTGAATTTTGGCCAAATACATGGACAGTTTCTGTAGCTGTGGCATATGTGCTTGAAGAGAATGTGTTTCCTTCAGTCATTAGAGAATGTTTTTCAGGTTTAATTGAACTTCGCAGTGTGGTTTTCCCCAATCTATATGAATTCTTTGAGTTCCTCAGGGAAGCTAACAGGTTTACTTTACTGCAGAAAGCCCTTGACATCATGTTCCCAGCCACCAAGACAGTATTTGGTTCAGATGGCAGTGATTGAAATCCAAAATATACGAAGCCCAGGAGAGGTCAGAATTTCTCTCTTTGGCAGAGTAGTAAGGTATTCCAGAACCGGGACATGACCAGGTGGCCAGAGTCCAAGATCCTCCTATCTTACTGTCCTGATACTTGTGGGCTCCGCCCCCTACGTTCATCTTAGGGTCCAAGGTGGCTGTCTTAGCTCCAGACATTGCATCTGCATCCAAACAGAAAACCCTTCTTTCTTGAGCTTTCTAGAGGACATTCCCAAGAAGTTGTCCACATTACCTGAGACTACATTCCATGGACTACAACCAAGTCCTGTGATCCTATCTAGCTGGACGGTACACTAAAAACTATGTTAATTCTCATTAGCTTGTATCCAAGTGTTTACTTGTGTCCATGTGAATTGCGGACATTCTTTGCTTGAAAAGGGATTAATACATTTTGAGTAAGAACTATCAATTTTCACTGTAAGCAGTTCTTCAATATGTACACCCATCACTTAATAGGTAGTTGATCAAAACAAGTGTCTTCAGCATGAAGCGTGCACTTTGTTAAAAAAGACAACAACAACTTCTAATTCCACCTTTTCTCTGTCTTAAAGAACACCACTGAGTGCCATGGACTCTGGGTTAAGTGTGTCTCAGGCAGACTCAGTTGCCTGCAGAGCAAATTCATGTTTCTTAGCAAGGTAGACGAGGTCTTATTTGAGCAGGACACACTTAGCCAGAATTCCACCCACTTTCCGTGCTCCCTGCAAGCTGTGGCCCTACCAAAGGGCCAACCTAGCCTTCTCCATGTAAACAGAATCCTGCTTTACTTTTTGGGCTGGCAGCACTCCTTTCCCATCTAAAGATGCCACATCTCTGTTTTGTACTTGGGTTTCTTTTTTTTTTTTTTGGTACTGGGGATCAAACTCACGACCTCACGCTTGCCAGGCAGGCACTTAAGCCACTGAGCTAAATCCCCGGCCAATACTTGGGTTTCTGAATCCACTCCAAAGCCACTTGTCTCCAAGCCGTATTACATCACTCCTACCCCTTATAACCTCCTCCCTTGTAGAATTTCCATGACATCGTATCCATTCTGGAGTCTGCACCTTTTTATCTTTTTATTACACTGTAGTGTACTTGCGGGCAGGCACAGTACCTGATTTGTGTTTTCACCCTCTGGGGTGACTGGCCACGTGCAGAACTTCGGACAGCATACCCACAAAGCAAGTCAATACGAATGATTCATTGTGCATCAAAAGTGTGCAATTAGTTCCATAGTGTTTATTTTATACATGATCATATTATATTAACATAGCTTATCCTATGTTTGATTCAAGTGACATTACTGGTGATTATTCATGGTATTAAGTAGAGAGATGTATTTTAATTGAAAGGTGGTATAACTAGCTGCAGGCGGCAAGGGAATACATACCTCCTACTGGTTTGTTTTAATATTATAATAGGTCTTTTCTTAGCCAAGTAGAGGAGGCAGAATTTAGAAACAGTGCCAATTTCTGCAGTTGAATTCATCTGAGGACATTTTATTACATAAACTTTGGGAGGGAGAGATGAAACATCTTGGGCTCCCTTTGAGTTTTTGATTGGGGGAAGGTAAATAAATGTCTGGTTTTTGTTGTGAAAACCCCTAGGAGATAATCTTTTTCTATGTTTTTATACAGCTATTGCTCCTGTCTAGGATTTCTTTGCATCCAACCAGATCCTGACAAAATTTGTCTTAGTTTCTTTAAGATGAATTAAGTAATAGGGTTTGATGTGACTTGTGGCATGGATCTTGGTAAGACTTACTACTTTTATACCACATAAATACTCAGAATATGGGTTTGAAGTATAGTATTATACCTAGTCCCAGAACTTGGAGCAAACCTCCTCTTTTAACAGGAACAGTTCTTTGTTAGACAGATGGCTGGTCAGGTAAGAACTGTCTGCTTTATGCTACACATATTACAGATATGCCAATTATTGCATATTCTTCCTGATAGAAGCAAAATTTCACATGGTCAAAGCCATTTATTCAAAATAGAACTGTGATTAAACTAGAAGTAAAAATAGGAAGCTCAGCTAAAAACCTCTTCATGCCTAATGAGTGAGACACTGGAAATGCAGCAATTAAATTTAGGTCTGAAGCGTGTCTGCTATGGCCACTCTCATTTGGACTTGTTCTGGAAGTGCTAGCTAATTAGGAGAGAGAATAAAGGAAGTGGGCATAAGTGACTTTCCCTCCCCCTTGCTTCAACAGGAAGTTTCACTTTGTGTCTTCACCCAAACATGACAACAAAACAAAACTACTTGCATTTTTCGTTGGTTATTTGGGAGATTGTTTTCCTTTAATATATTCATTGACAATGCTGCATCAGGACTTGTCTCCAAGGCTGTACTGCTGCTATCACTGAAAACCTCAGGATTAAACAACACAAGTTCATTTGGCTCATGGTGTTGGAGGTTGGGAAGGCCAAGGAGAGGGGTTGCCTCTGGCAAGGACCTTCTTGCTGCACAACAACATAATGGAGGGGCAAGGGAGTACACGTGGGCAGAAAGCTCAGACCAAACGCATCCTTTCATTGGGAGCCTTTTTCCTGTGAAAGCAAAAACACTCCCACAAGAGTGGCCTCAGTGTACTCAGGAGGGGAGAGCTCTGGTGACCTGATCACCTCTTAAAATTCCAATGGCAGGGAAGGTTAAAATGAGCTTGGGAAGGGACATTCAGACCATAGCCCTGGTTCTGAGCATTGCCAACTGCAATCACAACTGTGTCTTCCAGATTCCTGCTGCCCCTCTGAATCCTAAGTGTTATGAAGCTTATTTGCAGTAATGTACCCTTTCACTCAGGAATGACTCATCATAGGGAGTTAAGTGCGTAAGTCTAGAGTGCATATCTTGGTGTATCCCTTTTGTGGTGGTTGATTGTGTCAGCTTGCTTGGTGTAGGGGACTGATAGAGCATGCTTCCGGGTGTGTCTGGGTAGGTGAGGGAGGTGTGACCTTGGATACAGTATTTAGTGTTTAGCGCCTTCCTCTCTGCACTGTCTTCTGCTTCTGCGTTGGAGCCAACTGACCATGGACTGAATCCTCTGAACTCATGAGCCAAATCAAACCTCTCCTCCTTTAATTTGTGTGTTTCTCAGTGACAGGAAAGCTGTCTAATGCACTGTGTAACCATCACCCAGGTCCAGATAAAGGATGTTTCAGTTCTTGACAGGCTTCTTTGGGTTGCCTCCAAGTAAACAGTCTTTCAGGTATAAAATCTGTCAGAACAGATTAGTTTTATCTTTCTATAGATTTGATATAAATGGAATTGTGTTTGCTATTTGCTTTGGGCTTTTATAGCTCAACATTGTGAAATATATCTTTGTGGTTGAGTTCAGTGCTCGTTTGCTCCTTTTATTCCTGTGTTGTAGTCCATCGTGTGGATCTACTATGGATGAAGGTCTACCGGTGAGCTATGCTTCTTTCTTCCTCCTAGATCCGTGGGTTACCTATGGCATCTTGTTCTGGAGGAGATGATTGAACCACAAGCAAATATGGCAACACTTGAGTGTACACATCTGCTATCATTGCATTGGCCAGAGAGAAAGCTGAGTCCAAAGTCCAGGGGCAAAGACAACCACTTCTTTCATGGAAATGGGAGAAAGTGCAGAGGAATGTGGCCAAGGGCCTGGATACAGGACAAGGTGAAAAGTTTGGGCCTCATGCAGTCCCTGACACCATAGGACAAATATACGAACAGCTTTAGCAAATCTGGCCAAAGTATGTGTCAAATGATGTGCAAGTCAACTTCCACCAGTGTGAAAGACTCCCAGTTTCTTTCACATCCTCACCTACACTTGGTACTGAACTCTGCCGAATTTTTCATTCTAACGACAGCAGCCAGGAAGCATCCATACTAATTATGGTCAGATGCTGGAAGTAGGGAAAGATTGTTAGTGGGTCCATGTGGGCCAGACACAAGGAAAGAAGGAAAAGAGAGAGGAAGGTTCCATGTGGCATTGTTGGTCAGTTTAATTGTCACCCATTCTTTTGTGAGGGGTATTTAAAGGTGGGAGCATGAAATATTGTGATAATTTGTATATTTACCCATCATATATGTTTTCTTTCATGAACCTACTCCTATGAATTTGTTTCCTTGCAACAAAAAATAAATGTTACATCCTGTTTCCTAACACTTTGCAGACTTATTTCCTGCCCTAATCATTTAATAAGTGAATGGATTATTGAAAGTGACAAGACGCACCCACCCCTACATCTGTTCTTAACATTTCCGAAAGTGTGAAGTAATAAAAAAGAAGCAGAGCATGAAGAAAAAGGCACATCATGAAATTTCCCCAGGATGTGTTGGTGCCATGCAGCCTTGCCAGTGGCATAAATGTTTCCTGGGATTAGTTACAGGAATCATGAGCCAGCAGCCCATCTTTCGATTCCAGAGCTCCTTCACTTTACGGTAGTCCAGCCAGTGACCACAGAAAAGGGGCAGGACTCTGGCTTGGCACAGCACAGGGGACCATGATGAACCAAGCTCTCTGGCTTGAAAGATCTCTAGTACGATATAGTCCAGGGACCCAAGTAACTGCAAATCCTACGTCAGGGTGTTGGAATTGCTATGGATGAGTGATAGTGTTCAGCTGTGTGAGTGAAACCAGTAGACTCCGCTGTCCAGGACCTACTCTGAAACAGTGGAACAAACAATGGTGGCTCAGTGTAGCTGGGAGATCCCAGTTTGGGTTTCCATAGGCACATGATCTGCATGAAGCCTCTGTCCTCACAGATGAGACTCGGTGGTCCCATTCCGGGGAGAACTGGTAGCCAAGTTGGAAGCATGGTTAATAAGGCCACAAGTGAGGTTTTAAGTCTCTACATTTACTTGCTGTGCTACCTTGGAACAATTTTTTACAGTGTCCCAGATTTTTTGGCTGTCACATGGGGATAATAATAGCAGTAGCAGCGTCATAGCATTTTAGGGAGGATTAAATGAAACAATGCACTTAATGCACGTAGCAGAGTGACATGTGGAAAAATGCACTCAATAAATGTCAGTTGGCATCAGCAGTGATTTTTAAATGAAGGGCCTTATAGTTTGGGTGTAAACTTATCCGTGTACTTATCCAGGGCATTCTTGGAACTCCCAGGTGATGGACCAACCAAAACCTATCTTATTGTGGCTTTCAGTACGTTCACTTCAGAGATGGCCTGTGCTGTGACATGAGCTGAAAGACAGCTTTGAAATGTTCCTTTCATTGGGAAAAAATTGACCTACGAACTATAGGGAGTGTTTCAGTGTTTCCATTCTGATAAACTTAAGACAATGAGCTCAGCATCTTCTTTATTGCCTTCCCTTCCTCCCTTATCCTTATCTCTTTGTCTCTGCCTTAGTTTAATGCTTTTTCTTTAAACACACAAAATAGTTAAGTCAGAACCTCAGCTTATTCTCTTGCTATCTGGTTTCTACAAGGTCCTGTAATGAAAGGTAAAACTTCTTAAAGGAAGCCACTGCAGTCTGCCTGCCTGCCCTGTACTTGCTGGGCTGCTTTCAAATCATCTTCAGCTGGAAGCTCTATGGAGCGGACTGATGGTCCTCTAGTTTATATCACCCCACAGACTTGGAAGCAGCTTGTCACAGACAGCTTCTCCCACTTTCCACAGCCTTCCCAGTCTGAACTTTGAATTGGTTTCCGGTTCTTAGTCCTTTAAACTGAAAACACCTGGAACATCATCTGTTCCAAACCCCCCACACCGTAGCCCAGGTGGAGTGGATGCTGAAGTCGTGGTCTGTGAGTCCACCAGTCATTTGATTGCCCTCCAAGAAGTAATGAACCAGGCAGAGCTCTGGGGTTATGAGTCGATGTGGTCTTTCACGTGCACTTTTTGAACCCAGTAGAGCTAAAAGGAATAACGAGGATGCCTTTAACAAATGAATGGCTCTTCTTATGTGTACCTTGACTTGCTTATTTGTGAATTCAGTCAGAGCTACCTGGAGATAGGGGATAGCAAGGGCTGTGAGTGGAAAGCCAAGAAGTCCACTGCGGGGGCTCCGATGACACCGGCTGCTTCTGTCCTACTGTAACAGAAGCAAGATTTCTCCTGCCATTTGGACAGCAGCATGTACAAGATCCCCACATGCTTGTGGGTGGAGAAGCTTGACTTTTTATCCCAATCATTTGTGTTTTTCATAAGTCAAGCAATTCATTCACTGTCCTTGATCTGTACTGTGAACTTTGATTTTAAGTGTTCATGAACTACGTAAAACTGGATGCTATGTGCAATTGGGGAATTTTTCCAGTCCATACATAAAAGGAAAATTTCATCTAAGTATTTGCTTTGGACAAATATACACTTAGCTTGAAGAGGAAGGATGTTGACTACTAGCACTACATTGAGGGTTGCATATCCTATGAACCCTGAAATGTGAGTTACTGAGTATCTGAAAAGCAGTATGTTTTTATGCATTTGTTTCAATAAAATCATGCATTAGAATGTGGAAAAAGTGACATTGCTTATGCAATTTTCAAAGTTTCTTTCTATCAGTATTGGCATGCTTGTCTTTTGAACACATGTATAATTTTACACACCGTAGGTGTGTTTGATCTCTTATTCTGTAACCATTTTTCCTTTCGTAAGAAACTGTATTAATCAGCTGGGGCTGCATAACAAAATACTATACACTGGTGGCCTAAGCAACAAAAATTTATTTCTTGAGGTTCTGGAGATTGGGAAGCCTAAGTTCTAGGTGCCCGCTGATTGATTCCTGGTGACAGTTTGCTCCTTAACTTGCAGATTCTGTTTTCTTGTTTTGTCTGTGAGATTCAGTTTACAAATTCCATCTGGCTGTCACAGTGAAGAAAAAGCCTTCTGACTTTTCCCCTGCATGATGGCAAAGTCCAGAAAATTTTTGCTCTGCTCCCAAATTTATGTGCTGGTACCCCAACAAATTCATTTACTTGTCTTGAAATATTATTACAATAACTTATGGATTACTTGAAAGCTGTTGACACATCAGCACCCATAAAGGTATGAATTTCTTAATGTGAACGAGAGGAAGACAGGAGGGAGAGAGGGAGGAAGGATTAAAGGAGAGAGAAGAAAGGAAATAGAAGAAAGAAGAGAGAGATGGATAAAGAGAGAGAACATCAGAGAGAGAGACAGACAGACAGACAGACAGAGAAAGGGTCAGACCTTTCTCTGCAATGGCAAAGGGATGCAGGTAGAAACTAGAGGCCAGGAAAGAGACCAGACTTTGGGGCAAGCCAGCTAAAAACAGAGTTGTCCCTGGCAGTCTGGTGGTAGCAAAGGACACCTAACACTGGAGTGTAAAGTAGGACAAAGGAGAAATGGAAGAAGGGCTTAATTTGGAATTTGAGGCTATCAAAGCAACAAAAATAACATAACTTACCTCCCTAAGCCTAGAAAATCCTTACATTATAAGTAATTAGTATTTTCTTATTGTTGGTGACATTTGACTATTTATTTATTTTGGTACTGGGAATCGAACTCAGGACCTCACACTTGCCAGGCAGGCCCTTGCTACTAAGCAATATGCCTGGCTGACAGTTTAAAATAAACTCTTTATTTTAACATGGTTGTAGGTGTATAGAGAAGACACGAAGATACTACAAGAGCCCCAGCGAACATGGGACATGGTTCCCCTTGTTAACCCTGTATATTACTATGAAATGCCGGCCATAGCTGAGAAATAAACAGGTGCATTATTATTGACTAAGCTTCCTAATTTACTAGGATTTTACCAGTTTTGTCCAGTTCGTTTTGTTCTTCAGTACCCTAAGCGCCACATTACGAGTCATCATGTTTCCTTAGTCTCCTCTCCTCTGTGACAGCTTTTGATGGCCCTCTTAGTTTCATTACTGGTCAGGGGGCTTGTAGAATGTCTGTTTGGTGTTGCCTGATGATATTCTCATGGGGTGATAAAATTTTGGTTTTTGAGAAGGGAAAGCATCCATGCAAAGTGTCACGTTCACCACCTACCGTGCCAGTGGTGCGTGTCACCAGCATGAAATGCTCCTGCCGAAGTTTACCTTGATCACTTGAATCGTAGCTGGTTCTATGCTGCTGTAACAGGGATGGCACACACTGGGGGACAGAAATGTGTTCTCTCACAGTTGTGAAGACGGGGAGGTCCAAGATCAAGGCTCTGGCATGTGAGGGTTCTGATTCTAAGATGCCACCATGAGTGCCACCTCCTTCAGAATGGAAGGGCACTGGGACTTCACATGGAGAGGAAGAGAGCAGAGAAAGGGCCACTCCGCAAGCCCTTTCTCATAGCAGCACTCACCCATTCAAGAGTGCGGAGCCTTGCTGACCACGCCTGCCACTGGGCCCCACCACCCAGCCCAGCATTACACTGGGAATTCAGTTTTCAGCAGGCTTTGTAGGGAACACGTTCAAACCTTAGCGACTTGGGTAAGATTGTGTTTTTCAGACATTTCCACTGTAAATTAGCCCCAGCACAATTCCCTTAATCTAGTCTTTGAAAACAAATCTAGGAAAAGCAGTCTGTGCTCAGAAGAGCAGAGCATCTTCAACTTTTTAAAATGTGTTAAGTCTCTGTGCTACTCATCTATGACATCTGAATGAATGCCAGTTCTAACCCGTATTCAGACTCCACCAGGAAGATGTTTTTGTCTAATGACTTTCTCAGATGTGCCGCATACAACTTCTTTCCCATTCTCTCAGCTGCTACTTTTAATTTTGGTGGTTTTCTCTGCTATGCACATGGCATTTTAAAATCCAGATGAAGACTTAAAAATCTATTTAGCTATCCCCATGTTTCTACTTAATTTAAATGTTTGCCTAACAGCCTAAAAATTCTGATAATGAACTGAGAATTATTTTTTAATCAGAGCGTCTGGCATCATGAAGCTGTATATTTATTTTGGCACCATGAATTCCTCTCCTGGCTATTAAATGATGATATAATTTCAC